>PVJH01006678.1:0-99648 GCA_004026705.1 Nesogale talazaci
CTTTCTTTAAAAAAAAAAAAAAAAAAAAGACCCTCCAGAGTTACCTTACTCCTGATTGTTTAAATGCCTCTTCTTTCTGGGATCTTATAACAATGGGTACATCCACTTATGCATTTGTCAATGTCCCCATTCAGTAAAATCAATATATATCATGCCTGTGTGGACCACACAAAAAAAGTGTGGATCATCTTGACAAGAATGAGAATTCCAGAACTCTTCCTCGTGCTCCTGCAGAAACTGTACACGAGTCAAGAAGCAGGTATGGGACTGGAACAAGGGAGTACCACGTGGTTTAAAACTGGGAAGGGGTGTCAAGGTAGGTCAGGGTGGTATCCTCTCTCCATGCTCATTCAAGCTGTGTGCTGAGCACGTGGTCAGAGACACTGGATTCTATGAAGGAGAATGCAGCATGAGGGCTGGAGGAAGGCCTATTAACCTTCCCCTATATGCAGGTGACACAGCCATACTAGCTGAAAGGGAGGATAACCAGGAGCCCTTGCTGATGAAGACCAGGGATGGCAGCCTTCATCATGAATCACAATTCAGTGTGAAGAGAACCAAGCTCCTCACGACTGGGCCCACAGGTTACGTCGTGATGAAGAGAAAAGACTGAAGTTGCCAAGGATGGCGTCTTGCTTGGACCCACAGTCCATGCGCATGGGAGCAGCAGGGAAGAGATCAAATGATGCATTGCGTTGGGTAAGTCTGCTGCAGGAGACCTCTTTACAGTGTTGAAATGCAAGGATGCTCCTTTGAGGACTTCAGTGTGCCTAACCCCAACCATGGTGCTTTCGTGTGACCTGTGTGTGTGTAAAAGTTGGACAATGACTAAGGAAGACCAGTGGTGAATTAATGCACTTGGTTGATGAGGCTGGTGGAACTATTGAAGTACCAAGGACTGCCAAAAGAACAAACAAATCTGTCTTGGTAGAAGTACAAACAGAGCACTTCTTAGAAGCAACGGCGGTAAGACTTGGTCTCACCGCCTTTGGACCTGTCTGTCGGAGGAGGAGAGCAGTGCCTGGAGAAGGACGTCATGCTTGTTACAGGAGAGGGGCAGAGAAAAAGAGGAAGGCCCTGCACAAGATGGGCCGACACAGCGACTGCACCCATGAGGTCGGGTGTGCAAACCTTTGTGAGGGTGGTGCTTCACTCCGTTGTACACAGAACTGCTGAGTCAAAAGCAACTCCACAGCACCTCGCCACAACGACATGGCCCAACAAAGGTGACCTGATGGGGCCGTCGTGGGTTATCAGCTGCGCTGCTAACTGTCAGGTCAGTCGTTCAAATCCACCAGCGATTCCCCAGCAGAAACATGTTCTCCCAGATGTAAAGCCTCGGAAACACTAGAGAGGGCCGCCATGAGTACAGCGGTGAATGGATATGGGCCACAGACAACTAGAGCTGGAAAAACAGAATTTTGCAAGACCAACAACCTATTCATTTGAAATACCTTTTTCAGCAACATAAACCGTGACTATACAAGGGGGGATTGAAAAAGTCTGTGGGAAAGCTGAGTGAAAAGGTAACAATTTATCCACAAACTTTTTGAAACTCTCCTTATACATGTGGACCTCACCAAATGCTATGCACAGGAATAAGTCTGTAGAAACAGAGAGTGTCTACTCCCACCAGGGCAGGGATGCCACAAAAAAGAAAAGAAAAGAAAGAAACAGAAGGTGGGCATGCTTGTGAACAGGTCAATTGCTCATCTGCAAGCTCAAGTTGAAGATGAAGGAAACAAAAACATGTCTACATGAGTAAAACTACAACCTTGAGTATATTCCACTTGAATTTAGAGACCCTCTGGAGGAAAAAAGCAAATGAGTTGTGGGTTAGCAAAAAGAGCATCAAACATCAAGAAATCAAAAGGTCATTTGAAAGATGAGAAAGAAAGAAAAGACAAGAGTGGATTTCAGGAAAGACTCATACTTGCTCTTGAACATGAAGTAGCTAAAGAAAATGTAAGAAATGATGAAGTAAAAGAGCTGAGCAGAAGATGTCGAGGCGGGCTTAAGAAAGCAAAATGAACCGCAAATGTGCAAAAGCCTGGAGTTAGAAACCCAAGAAGGAGGAATCAGCTCAGCATTTCCTATGCTGAAAGAATTCCAGAAAAACTCCAGCTTTGAGATGAAATTATCAAAGGATTCGATAAGCAAAAATAAATAAATAAAACTAGCAATGCATCAAAGAAGATGGAAGGAATACACAGTTACTGTACAAAAATAATCATTAGTATTTAACTACATCAGCAGATAATATATGATCAAGAACCAATGCCACTGAAGGAAAAGGTACACGTTGCACTGAAGGAATTGCCCAAAAAAAAGTTTTGGTTATTGACATAACATTAAGATGTTTTGACAAATGGATGGATGCAGTACTGAGAATGCTCACTCATCTACACCAAGAAATTTAGACAACAATCCCTGAGAATTTGGACAATTATATATATATGTGTGTGTGTGTATATATATATATATATATATACATATATATATATAATTATCAGACACTATCATTAGTATCACCCACACATCAAACTTTGCTGAAACTGATTCCAAAGCAGCTGCAGCAGAGAACTGCCAGAAATTCAAGCTGGATGTAGAAGAGGACGTAGAACGAGGGACATTACTGGTGTCAGCTGAATCTTGATGGGAAGCAGATACTACTGAAAAGATGCTTACCTGTGTAAAATTGACTGTACAAAGCCCTTCAGCAGTATGGATCTTAACAAATTAAAGGTAGGGTTACCAAGAATGGGAATTTCAGACACTTAGTTGTGCTCATGTACAACCTGTACATAGACCAGAATCGCAGCAATCGGTCTAACAGAATAAGGGGATGTCAATGGTTTCTCTTCTTCCACCACGGTTACTCAAACTTTATGCTGATCAAATATTTGGAGAAGTAAGACTGCATGAAGAACTCAGCACCGAGACAGGAGGAAGACCCAAAATGGGTAATGGGTAGATGAGACAACCTCAGTTTCTGGAAGTGAGGTAAACTTGAAGCACTTGCTGATAAAGGCCAGAGATGGCAGAATTCAGTATGGATTGCAACTTAAGGTAAATAAAACCAAAATGCTCACAACTTGACCAAAAACCAGCATCATGAGAAACAGAGAAGAGCTTGAAGTTGTTGTACTGGTCAAGGGTTGTTTGTTAACGTGGCTGGACTATGACCCCCAGTGGTTTGGCGGTGATGACGTAGTCATCCCTTATGGTGAAATCTAATATCATGCAATCACGTCCATGACATGTTGTGAGCAATCAACTGAAAAGTAGTTTCCTCGAGGGGGAGTCTGCTTCCAGTATATGTGAATGCTTGATAAATCTTGTTTGGTTTGTTATGGACCTGGATACCACAGACAGCTCTTCACATAACTTCTGGTTCTTTGGTCTTGAGCCAGTGACCTCCTATATTGCTGCTGGTCACCAACAGCTCGCCATCTTACCTGGGACTGCAAATTCATTAGTCTTGGTGGCAATTGATCTTGCCTCATCTGACTTATTGATCTTGAAGGCATCAGCCTCTGTAGTTTTGTGAACCAGAAGAAGCTTCCAGATGCATATGTACATATCAGTTTTACTCTTTGAGGAATCCCATCTTAAGACAGTTGTCAAGTACCTCATTTCCCCCGAATTGATGATCAATATCCATGGGACAGCAGTCAAGGAACCAAACGAACAAGTAATGTACTTCATTGGATAAATCTGCCACCTAAGACCTCTCTAAACTATTAAGAAGCCACAGTGTCACCTTGAGGGTTAAGGAGTGGCTGACCCCAGCCATGATATTTTAAATGGCCTTATATGCATATGAAAACTGGATAACAGATGAGGCAAACCAAAGAGCAATGAATACATTTGAATTAAGAAATTGGTGAAAAATATCAAAATACCATGGAGTGCCAATAAACAAACATCTGTGCTGACCAGAAATACCACTGACTGCTATTTTGAAGTCAGGATATAAAAACCTTATCTCCCATTGTTGAAGATATCATCAGAATAGAAGGTACCAGTCTCTAGAGAAGACATCATGTTTGGTAAAGTTGAGGGTGAGCACACAGCAGATAAACCCTCAAAGTGATGGAGCATCATTGTGGTTGCAACAATGGGTCAGGGTAGCTGAAGATCAAGTACGCTGTGTTTTGTGTCTCAGAGGGTCACTCTGAGTCAGAGGGACCCGACACTTCACAATAAGAGGGACCGGTCAAGGCATCTGTTAGGAACTTTGAAACATGCTCTGATAAACAACCCCACCCTGAGCATTTCTCACTGACATTACAACTTGTTAACTTTCCTTCATCAACCGGACCATCATGAACTTTGTCTGAGTTCAGTGTAGCCACTGCCGTGGAGATCAAAGTCCAGAAAGTTAAAATACTGTTGTTAAGGGCTGAGCCCCGGTGGCGTAGTGGTTGTGCGCGGAACTGCGGCCCACTGGGACGGAGGTTCAATTCCAGCAGTGGGGCTGGGCCTCCTACTCCCACCACCGGAGAGCCGTGATGCCCAACCCCCCCAAAAAATAAATAAATAAAATACTGTTGTTGGGTGCCAGTGGATCGGTCCCACCCCACAGAGACCCTCTGTACAAATGAACGAAGCACCTCCCAGTCCTTCACCTTCCTCTGTTCCCGGTGCTGTTTCTGAGCCTGAACCCACTGCTACCCCCACCCCCCCGCCCCCATCAGTCCGTCTCCTTGAGGACCTTCCCCTCCACTTTACAAGCATAATTCCCTTCTCCAGGACTGGCCTCCTGATAACATGTCCAAAGTATGGAAAACAAAATCTCTCCATCCTAGTCTCTAAGGAGCTCTCTGGCCTTACTTATTCTGAAACAGATCTGTTTGTTCCTTCGGCAGTCCACGGTACTTTCAATATTAATTGCAGTCCCACAATTCAAATGCATCAGTTCATCTTTGGTCTTCCTTATTCAGTGTCCAACTTCCACACGAATATGAGATGATGGAAAGTGCACCTTAGTCCTCAAAGTAGCATTCATATTTTTCAACACTCTAAAGAGGTCTGGAGCAGCATATTTGCAATATATGAGTTGATCTTTTAACGGCTGCACCCATGAGCATCCATTGTGGATCCAAACCAGACAAAATCCTTCACGACTCCAGTCTTCCTCCATTTACCACGATGTTAGCCAGGCTGTATGGAGTGGAGTCTTCTTTATACTGAGTTGCACTCCATACTGAGGGCGGAAACCCTCGATCTTCATGGGTCAGTGTCATGAACCCGAGTCCACTTCAGGGTGCGTGGGGACAGCGGGACCCCTGGTATTGCCTGAATCACCAACAAGGATCACCAAGCAGTGCCATGATTGGCTTACACATTCTACTTCTTAAACCACACTATCGTTCTTTAAGGACAGAACCTGGGTCTTATTCTTCTCCGTATGTGCCGGACATATGGTAAGCAGATGAGACTATCCATTTCACAATTAAAGAAAGGGTGGAAATCCCATCAGACACAGTGAGGTCAAACCAAGACTCAGTCCAGCTCTGAGGCTCCCTGGGCATCCTCTTCCTCAGAAACCCCTTTCAACAGAGGATTGTTGCAGACAGCATCTGCGAGTCCCACTCTGGGACATCAAATGTGTCACTGAATGTTCGCTTTCTGCAAAGGTCAGAGGCCGCCAGCAGGATCTCTATGGCGAGACACGGTCTCAAGAACAGGAATCAATTCGAGGACAATAGAGACTGTCATCTGATGGAGGGAGAACTCTGGGGAGTAAGAAATAGAGGATCCCCTAGGTAGGACTCATGCAAATGTTGAAGAAATGTTTACTTGGACAAGCAAGGAGACGGGCATCGTAGGCACCGGACTACCAGGCACAAAGGTGCAGAACCAAAAAGATGACACCGGTCTCCAGGGCAGAGGGTTCCTGTCATGAAGAAATAGGCTGATGAGAGGACACCAGAAGGCTATGGTCTTGCAACGCAGAATGCAGATAGCTGCCTTTGAAGGTTGGACAACTCTCGCCATTTGTGATGTGAGAAAAGTCTGGCTTAGCTAGTCTGAGAGGATTCCAGGTTCCCTTATTTTCAGCGGAAGAAGAGAGGGGAGTGCAGATGTGCAGAAGTGGAAATGGACTGCCTGAGCTCTCTGTCGCAAGAAGTCCAGACCACATCTGCAAACCAGCTGGCCAGGTCAGAAGGTCACTTGCTCATAAACATTGTTTATTTTCCGTAAGAGTATAACTGATCTATATTGGCATAAGACATATCATTTTCTTTGACTCTCAATCACTGATAAAACTCAGGGGCAGCATAAACCCCACCCCCACCCTCTAACCACACACGCTATACACAAAGGATGGAGGTGCCGGGCAAGAAGGAAAGAAATAGCTAGCATTTTTACCAAAGCAAATTGTCTATCTAAGTATATTCACTAGCAAAAACAGGTGTGGGTGTGTGTGCAATGGTTAATATTATTTATCAAATTGTCTAGACTAATTCTCAGTAATAAGCACTTAGCTTGTGTGAGTATGTGGGCATCACTGCCCCCTGGTGAGAGTAGGAGCCCCAGCCTTGCTCCTGGAGAGCTGCTGCTGGATATGAACCACCAACCCTGTGGGTAGCAGTCCCTCACACAACCACTATGCCACCGGGACTCAGCCCCTTATCTTCCATCTTGTGGTCTGATGTAAGGGGCATGGCCTTGGAAGTATAGTCTGGAATACATGTGTATCCTGAGAAAAATTCACTCCCTCGTGTGGGAAACTGAGAGTCGGGAAGAGAAAATATTCTCTCTACCCTCCTATGTAAGCAGTCTGGGAAGTCAGGACTCTGGTGGAGGGAAGCCTCCATGGTCACGAGTTGGAGATGAACCCAAGCACAATCTCCTAACTAAAAGTAATTCCCTACAATGTCCTCCACAATAATGTCAACCCAAAGATGCTTCTTATAAGTTCACGGTTCCTTACTATGCCCTCAAAGGTTATCTACCTGAAGGCTGTCTTCCACTGAGAGCAATCGGACTCTATTGTGCACTCCACTCTGAGTACGACCCACTCCCTTCTGATCAGGATCATAGGGTTTCTCCCCTGAAGAAGAGCTCAGACACCTAAGGTCAAACCAGCTGAGGGAGGGTCAAGGTTAAGTCGCCATCTTAACTCTAGAACCCACCATGCCTCCCTGTCACATGTAGGCACCTCGGATATCCCTTTCCTGTTACTGGGGTTTGCTAGCTCAAGACCATGTAAATCTGTCAGAGAATACATTAGCCTTCCCTCTGGCGTCGTCTCCATGGAGAAGGTGAGTCCTTGCATGCCTTGTTGATGTTTCTTTAACTTACCCTTCAACCACACAACTGCCCCTAGGACAGGGTGAAGGCTGGTTCCCCTCACCCTCTGAGTCCTGTAACCCACCCACAATGCTCTGACCTTTTGGGATGTATGCCAGTCGTTTTCCACTGGGTACAGATTTTGGGTTCATCGACCTCTGCCACCACATGAGTCAGGAAAAGCCTCCAGACTGGTGCCTGACTCACAGATTAAGTCTTGTTGGCTTCCACACCTGCATGAAATAAATCCCTCTACGTGGGTTTATATATACAGCAGAGCTTCCAAACATTTTTGGTGACAAAAACCATTATCTTTTCATTCAATTTTCCCACAAACCTTTTTCATTTCTCCTCATATACACATCACTGTAGAGTAGATCAATTGCTCGCATGAACGCCCAAGTTGAAACCAAAGGAAAGTAAACCAAGTCCCTGAGAACAAAAATATGTCCTTGCGTATAGCCCACCTGAATTTCAACAGCAAATTTAACCCATTCAAGACTAATGACAGAAAACCTGATCTGTGGAATGACCTCAACAACATCAGGAAGAGAGCAAAAGACCATTGAAAAGATGGGACAGAAAGAAAAGATCCAAGTGGATGTCACTTAGCTGAAACTTGCTCTTATTCATAAAGCGGCTAAGGCAGGTAAAAGAGATGATGATGTCAAAGAACTGAACAGAAAACTTCAAAGGGCAGCTCAAGGAGACAAAGTAAAATGATGACAGGTGCAAAGACGTAGAGTTAGACACCCAAAAGGGGAAAAATAGACTCAGCATGTCTTCAACAGAAAGACCTAAAGAAAAAAAAATCAAGTCGTGAGTTGCAATACTGAAAGATGCTATGAGCAAAATATTGAATGATGCCAAGAAACATCAAAAGACGGGGAGAATCCACAGGGTCACTGTACCCAAAAGAACTGGTTGACATTCAACCATTTCAAGTGACAGCACATTCGCAAGAACCAGTGATGGCGAAGAAAGAAGTCCAAGAGGCACTAAAAGAATTAGTCAAGGGGCTGAGCCTTGGTGGCATAGTGGTTGTGTGCGGGGCTGCGGCCCACTGGGTTGGTGGTTGAAATCCAGCAGCAGCTCTCCAGGAGCAAGGCTGGGCCTCCTACTCCCACCAGAGGGCGATGATGTCCCCCCCCCAAAAAAAAAAGAATTAGTCAAAAAAAAGGCCCCAGGAAGTGATGGCATACCCACTGAGGTTTTTCAACAAGCTGATAGTCAACTGAGTGAAAGAGATGTGTTTGTAACCACTACGAAGAGAGGAGACCTGACAGAAGGCGTAAATGGTAGAACAGAATCGCTGATAGCACATGCAAGTAAAATCACATCCAACGAGGGTGGAAGCAGTACATCATTGACAGGGAGCTGCCAGAGAGACTCAGGCCTGAGTTAGAAAAGGATGCAAAACCAAGGATATCCTTGCTGACGTCCTGTGGATCTTGGCTGAAAGTAGAGAATACTGGGAATAGGTTTCACTGTGTTTTAACTATGCAAAGACGTAGCTGTTCAAATAAAACAAGGAAATACTGCCTGGATTAAAATCGGGAAAGGTGTGCATTGAGGTCGTATTCTCTCACCGTGCTTACCCAGTCTGTGTGCGGGGTCAAACAATCAGAGAAGCTGGATGCTATGAGAAGAACAGCACTAGGATCGGAGGGAGACATGTTAAGAACCGTCATATGCATATGGACAACCATCTATGGACTAGAACTAAATGTAAACAAAACCAGCATCTTCTCCACTAGACCAATAGGTAGCATCTGGGTAAATAGAGAAGAGGTTGAAGTTGTCAAGGATTTCATCTTGCTTGGACCCACAAGCAAGACCTACTGCTCTCAGTGGCCAGCTCAAATGGCACAGTGCATTGGGTAAATCTACTGACCTCTTTAAAGTGTTGAAAAGCAAAGACGTTACTTTGAGGACGAAGATGCGCCGGACCCCAAGCCATGGTATTCTGTCACCTCATAAGCATGTGAAAATTGAACACTGGATAAAGAAGAGTCAAGAAGAATGGGTCCCTCTGGATTATGGTGATGGGGACGGATATGGAAAGCGCCATGGGCTCACAACAGAACAAACAAGTCTGTTGTGGGAGAGGTACAGCGAGAATGCTCCTTGGAGTCAAGATGGAGAGACTTGGTCTTAGTACTTTGAACATGTCATCAAGAAAGATCATTATAAATGAGGGGGAGGATAGATTGGGGACCCGAAGTCCATCTGTAGGTGAAATGACATCCACTTACAGAAGGGTCGCAGGGAGGAGACGAGCCAGTCAGGGTGCAGTATAGCAACAACGAAATACGCAACTTTCCTCTAGTTCTTAAATGCTTTCTCCTCCCAACCTCCATCATGATCCCAGTTCTACCTTACAAATCCTGCTAGACCAGAGGACGTACACGGGTACACACAGAAACCAGGAACACAGGGAATCCAGGACAGGTGGTCCCTTCAGCACCTTTCAGTGGTGAGAGTGGTGATCGCAGGAGGGTGGAGGGAAGGTGGAGTAGAAAGGGTGAACCGAAAGATAGAACCAAGAATAGAACCTCCTCCCTGGGGAAGTGGGCGAAGGGAGACTTCAGACAGTGTAGGATATGACAAAATAATAATAATTTATAAATTCTCAAGGGTTTATGAGGGAGGGAGAAGGGAGGAGGGAGGGGAAATATGAGGAGCTAATACCAAGGGCTTAAGTAGAAAGGAAATGTTTTGAGAATGATGGTGGCAACAAATGTACAAATGTGCTTTGCATACAATGGATGAATATATGGCTGGTGATAAGAGTTGTAGGGGTCCCCAATAAAATGATCCAAAAAAAAAAAAAAAAGAAAGATCAGTCCCTGGAGAAGGAGATCATGCTTGGTGGAGAGGCAGCAAAAAAGCAGTATAACACTTGACGAGAGGAATTGACTGCCACAATGGCGTCAACCATAAAACCATTGTGAGGATGCACAGGCCTGGGCTGGTTCTAGTGTTCATAGAATTGCTATCAGTTGGGACTGACTCAAGTGTCCCTGACAACAGCACCATGCTTCTCCAGTCTAGTGCTCTAGAAAACCCCGCCTCAAACAGGTGCCAAGAGACCCAGAGGAAGGAAAGACTGAGAGAAGCCTGCAAAGAGGCACATCATCTATCCGTCTCGAGTGGACAGGCTGGATCGTTTTCAATTCCATTAGCCAAGCTCTGCAGCCATTTAAACCTCTGTTATTGATGAGTCCCTTGACTTCCTCCACCCTGGGCATTGCCTTCTCTTTACAAATGCCGGTTGTGTTTCTGGAAACCTTCAAATAGAGTACCCAGTGTTCTAAGGACTGAAAATATGGAAAATTCCAGTAGCAAGACAGCTCGCTCACTGCTCTGAAAATGACTGCATTAGAAGGCCCTGGGCAGAGTAGAAGAAATATGTGAGACAAAATTGAAAATCCTCAAAGAACCCAGGCTCACTGGTTGGATTGCTAACCTCCCCCCCCCCCAAAGACTTTATCCTTTAGTCACGCATCAAGTCTGAAACTGAACTGTCACCCCCATGTTAGACTCAGCAACCATTTCAGTTCAAAAGGGCAGGATTTTCCAAACAATGTGCAGAGGGTTGGGAAAGAAGGGGGAATGCCAGCAAGGATAAGCACAGGGCGGGATGTGGGGGGGGGGACAATGCATGAAGGGATTGCAACGGACCAGCTGCAACAAATTTGCATGAATTGTTGAATGTAAGACAGCTGCTCTGTGCTGGATACCTTTACCCAATGCATAATAAAAAGTTTAAAGGACAAAAAACAAAAACAAGAAAACAGGCTTGCTAAAGAATGGGCTGCAAGGAGAGCCAATCATGTTCCTTCCCTTCAAAATGCCACCTCTCTCCACTTCCCTTCCTCACACTTTGGAGGAGGGGAGGGACTTCTGCATTTTGGATTGAAGAACTTCCCGCCCATGGAAATGGTGACCTTCAAAGAAAGATCACACGGAAGAAATGAGTGGGCCAGGGTGCAGCATGGCACGGAGGATACACACAGCATTCCTTTAGTTCTTAGTGCATACTTCCCGCCACTACCAAGACCCCAGTTTTACCTTACAAATCAGCTAGATCAGAGCATGTACACTGGTACAGAGAAGAGCTGGAAACACAGGGAATCCAGGACAGATAAACTCCACAGGACCAATGTTGAGAGTGGTGATACCAGGAGGGGAAGGGGAAGGTTGGGGGGGAACCAATCACAATGATCTGCATATAACCCTCTCCTCGGGGGACGGACAACAGAAAAGTGGATGAAGGAAGACAGCAGTTGATGTAATACATAAAAACTTTTTTTTTGTAAATTATCAAAGGTTCATGAGGAAAGGAGCTGAGGCCAAGGACTCAAGTAGAAAGAAAATATCTTGAAAATGATCATGACGACCATAGTACAAATGTGCTTGACACTATGTATGTATTGTGATAAGAGCTGTATGGGCTCCAATAAAATGATTTTTTAAAATAAGAGTTCTCAACACACAAAATCCAGGACTGATACACTCCACACACACACACACACACACACACACACCCCACTCCAGGAACCATCATGAAAGTAGCAATACTATGAGAGTAGGGGGGTGAGGGTGAGAAGGAGAAGAAATGTAGAACCAATCACAACGATGAATATATGACACCCCTACACACACACCTGGGGGGAGAACAATAAGAACATAGGTGAAGACGAATGCTGTAAGATATGAAAATAATAATTTATAACTTATCAAAGGTCCAAGAGGATGGGAGGATGGAGGAAGGGGAGGGGGGAAAGAACAATTGATACCAAGGGCTCAAGTAGAAAGAAAATGTTTTGGAAATGATGATGGCAACACATGTACAAATGTATTTCATACAATTGATGCATGGATTATTATGGATTATTAAAGAGCCCCCACTAAAACGATTCAATATATTTTTTGTTTTGTTTGTTTTGGGGACATCACTGCCCTCTGGTGGTGGGAGTAGGAGGCCCAGCCTTTGCTCCTGCAGAGCTGCTGCTGGATTGGAACCTCCATCCCAGTGGGCCGCAGTCCCGTGCACAACCACTACGCCACTGGGGCTCAGCCCAATTCAATAATTTTTTAAAAGAGAAATTGGCAGAGGTGGAGACTGACTCGCCAGAAGACATTGTGCCCATGAGCTTCAATGCTGTGTCAGACCAAATAGTGTTGACTGACTCACATTGACAGAAAAACCAGTGGCTGGACCCAAGAGCTAGAAAGCTAATCCAAATGGAGAAGACACATTTAAAAGGATTGGAGGGCTCAGCCAAACACTACCCACTAAATTACTTCATTTCATCCCCATGGGGGGAGGGAATCCTCAGTTCCCAGTCTATAAATAAGGAAAACTACCTCAAAGAATTTAAACAGATACTGAAACATAACTAAGAGGCAAGGCCAGGACTTGATCCCCCGGTTTGACTTCGAAGCCCTTCTCCGTACCTGATGCCTTGCCTAGATTTACTAGGATCTATGATAGTTGCACAAGCTGGTGTCAATTTGAGACTTAAGAGTGAAGGTGGGGGGGGCGGCGTTCAGCCTGTCAATCAGGTCACAGCTTGATGACCTCATTCGGAGGCATTCAGGAGATAGATAGCTCACTGGAGAGGGGAGCCATGCTCACTCCCTATGCGACGTTCCTGCTGACAAGACACATGGAGCTATTCTAGAGTTCTGGAACTGAAGGAGCCATGTGGAGACCCCTGCCAGTGCTGAGATGCTTACAATGCCACTGGATCCACAAGACTTCCCACCCACTGATCTGTGCTCTTCCTGCATTCAGCGTCACTGCATGTGCTGCGTGAGTCTGAAGAGGAATTCACAGACTGGTATGGGATATATGGCCTCATCAGACTGGAGGACTTGATCTGGACTGGGCTGGGATGTTTTCTCACTATCCAATTGCTCTTGTATCTAAAACTCTTTCTTATACCCAGAGGGTGTTTTTGTTTCTCCAGTCTGCCCGGACTAACACAAGGTGAGCATCCGTACCTGATGCCTTGCCTAGATTTACTAGGATGTATGATAGTTGCACAAGCTGGTGTCAATTTGAGACTTAAGAGTGAAGGGGAGTATGCCGCCGCTAACTAAAAGGTGGAAGGGTTGGCACCTCTGGGAAAAGTTCTGGGATTCTCCTTCTGAAAGGTCACCACCATTGAATGCCCTGGAGCCAATGGGAGTCGGACTCAACTCACCACAGCTGGTTGGCTTTGGGCTTGTCCCAAGAAAGGGCTTGAGAAGCATGCAGGTCCTTTACAAGGTGCCCTGAAGGCTTGGTTTGGGGTTGGGGTCCAATGAGCTTTTGCCGTCTGTAGAAGTGCACCTTCTGCCCTGCTTCCGAGGCGGCTGTCTATATGAGGAGGGTTTGTGAAGTCTTTATGGAGAGGTGGGTTTCTTCTCCCTTCCCCTAAGCCACAGCCACTAAACCTAGAGTGGAAGTCCAACTTTAAATGAGAGTCAAATATGGACACATCAGACTCTCCACAGTATAGGCATGTCTGTACTTCCCTCTTACCCTCCTACTCCCGCCCCCCTCCCCACCACCAACTGAGCCAGAAGTGGTTCAAAGGCAGTGAGTTGGTTGGGAGATTTCCCCATCCTCCCAGGAGAAGCCCCTCTGCGGAGGCATGTGGATAAGTGGCCTTCCTGCAGAGTTGTCCTGATAATTCCCTCAGTTCAGAAGCACCGACGTGACGCTTTAAGCTGCCAGACATGAAATCTATCTCTCTCTGTACCCTGCAGGCCATCCTCCTGTAAGATGGATCTGAGGAAGTGGAAAGGGCACCTGGGCCCAGCAGAGAATGTTACGTAATAGTCCAGAGATTAAACCACTTCCTTCCCATGAATTCAAACACACACACACACACACACGAACACACACACACACACACACACACACATACCTTTATTGCTAGGGCAACTATGAAAAAATTACTACAAGACCCCCGAAAGCTTTAGGAGACACAAATGTCAACAGACACAAATGTCAACATGTAAAACTGCTGTTCCTCAGTGTATCTTCCACCTGAAGATGGCATTTCTACTTCTCCCACCCTTCCCTCAAAGAAGTCTTCTCTCTTCGATGTCTATCATGCCTAAACAGCCCATATTGGCATCACTATGGGGCTTGAGTCCCGATCCTTTTCAATGGCCTTTGAGTTTGGGGAACCAAACGAAGTCTCGGGAGCAAGATGAGGGTGGGAGTGTGGAAGAGGCAGGGCTTCCCAGCGACACTCTCTCAAAACAGCCCTTGCCACCCCTACACAAAGAGCGGATGTGGCGTCCTAGTGGGGAAAAAGAATTCCTCAGTGCAACTCTTCTGGTCTTTTTCTCACCAATACCGCGTTTCTAATCTTAACATTTCTTCGTCCCCAAAAGTCTTCATGATCATCCTTTGTTCAAGAAGATCTATCAAGATTAGCTCTTCAGAATAAAAAAAAAAATCAGTTTAGCTAACCAACATGCTTTGACTTTAACTGGCCCATCAGCTCTCTGAGAGTCAGTTTTGATGGGACCTTTTTTTGAGCATGCCCTACATGGGATCCAGTGTGGTAGTTACATAATCTGGTGTCCGTCTGGGACTTGAGACGAGTAAGAGTGGAGGGGTGGAGTCTAATTTGTCAATAGGACCATAGCCAATGTGGCCTATGTATGGGCATGACCTTCTCCTGAGAATTCTGGGAACTCCTCCTCGGAAGCGGAAGAGACTCTCTCTCTGCTCACTCCCTTGGAGACTCACAACTGACAAGACACATGGTGGCAAGCCCTGGTTGTAGAGAAACCTCATGAACCTACCCAGCCCTCCAGAGTCAGAGAAGTCATACAGAGAGGCCTGCAAGTGTTGAGATGCTTACACCACCACTGGGTCGAGAAGACTTCCAACCCACTCACCTGTGATCTCCCTACATTCAGCATCGCTGCATGTGTTTCGTGAGTCTGAAGAGGACTTTGTAGATTGGCCTCGGTCATATGGGCTAATATGGATCTTATGGATGGGATCTAGATGGGGCTGTGATATCATTTTCAATATTAAATTGATCTTCTGTACAAATCTCTCTTATGTACATATGCGTATCTATGAATTTGTTTCTCTAGTCTATGCAGACTCACACACCAAGATAAAGGCGTGGCTAAAAGTACTTGTCTGTAGCCAGTCTCTGATGGCAGGGGCATGTTTCAATACAGTTTGTTGGGGGAATAAACACGTGTGTGCACGACCTGGAACCTTTGTAGCAATACTTTTGGATTCACGATCCTACTCCTAGGCCAACATGTGTCTCCTCTCTGTTTCATCTTGGACAAGAGCCAGCCCTCAGGGCTTGTGTTGTAAATGACTGGCAAACGCCTAATGGAGCGCTACCTGGTAGAAAGCAACCATTGAATGTCTCGGCCACAACAGAGTAAGAATAAAAAGAGACAACAAGTCTTCGCGTGGAAATCCAACAAGAGCTGATAAAAAGGAAAGAGACATGTCATTGGTGTGTGATGAGAGGGCTCTACTGTTGGAAGAGTTAGGCGACTTCTTCAAAAAATGCTCCCTTGAAGAACTATCGAGATGGGAGGGAACTGACAAAAGCACCTTGGAAGGCTCAGTAGGAATCTTGGGAGTCAGTACCTTCATGTCAACAAGGGAGCAACAACCAGAACAGGACTGTCCGAGTAGTTGCACAACTTGAAGACTGCAACCATTGTCCAAAAACCGCCCATGCAGAAACTCACATCAAGGCACGGTGTGCTGTGTTTAATCTCAACAACAGCGGGATAGAGAACAGGTAGGAAAACAAAAAAGAGAAGTGGGGAATTAAAAAAAAAAAGAGAGAGAGAAGTGGGTTTTTTTGTTTGTTTTTTTCAAATGCGCCCTCCTCCCGCCACCCCCCCTCCCCACCCGCCCGAGATTGGATTTGAAATTGAAGAACCAGAAAACTTTCCTCTTCTCCCTCGCCATGACCGGGTAAATGAGAAGGCGGGGAGTCAGAGAGCGTGTGAGGTTCCTGGGGACACTGAGGAGACCTGAGCTGAGTCAGGCGGGTCCCTGGTGGCTAGGGGAATAAAGGGATTCTGCACCAGAAGATGTTTTAAGACCAACCTTATCAAATCTTACAATAGTCACTAAAAAGTCTCGGGACCTCAGATTTCACAACCAGAGTTAAATCAAAGGCTCTTCATGATGGTAGCCCATAAGTGGGGGCCCCTTTATTTAAAAAAGTATTTTTTAAAGACCACTGCCCAAGCTTCACCTAAGAATTCCGAACTAGGAGGTCTCTAGTGAGACCCAGCAAAGAGCACAAACAATTCTGTTACCACCCAGCCAGAATGAAGCATGGAGGAGTTAGTGCCTAGAACTGGGCTCCTACCCCACTTTTAATCCACTCATTGCCCCCCAAATTCTCCACTCCCAAGACCGAAATCAACCTGCAGTGGCTTACACCATAGAGTGATTGGTTCTGAGCACCTTCCGCTGTTCCCCGGGCTCCTGATGATAAATTCCTCATCGTGCGGCTACCTGTCTCCCAGCCAAGGCAGAAAAAGTGGAGAGTTTGCACAAATGCGTTTATTTAGGGAAATTTAACAAAAGACTCACCGGGGTTGGTTTTGCCCTCTTTGTTCCTCCCAAAAGCTTATCCCCAAAGAGTACTGTCTAAAGGAAGGGTCTGACTGACCCTCTGGAAACCAGAGTGGTCGATATTCCTCCATCGCAGTGCCCCTCAGAGCTTCCGAGTCCATGTGCTGTCCTCCCCTCAGCAGGGCCAGCTCCCCCACCTCGGTGCGGTCGTCCTGCCAGGGTGGAAGCCCTCCGTATGTGGTCCTGTGGCCCAGCAGTGAAGCAGGAGTACAATGCTAGTGGGGAGAGGGGGGCTCAGCAACACCATCCTGCAGCTCAGGCCACACGGAGGATCGTCCCTTGGAAACGCCAATGAGTTCCCTCTTCTCAAAAGGCATGCGGTGGTTTCGGCATTTCTCCACGCGGTTTTTTCTCCAGAGGGTTGTTCTGTGCAGACCTCACAGAAGGCCAAACTGGGTGCTGGGGGGGATGGGGAGGAAAAAACAAAGGGCCCTTATAAGAAGCATTTCAAGAAGAAATAGCAGGTACCATTAACCGAGAAGGCTGTGGTGGTTTCGTGGCCGAATTCTGACCTTCCAGGAGGGAGGCCCGGGTTCCATTCCAAGTCACGGCACCTCACGTATCCCCCAGCTATCATCTGTCAGCAGATGCGTATGTTACTGCCGTGCTGAGCGGGTGTCAGCAGAGCTTCCAGATTAAGACGAACTAGATTGAAAATCAGCCAGTGCCAACCCAGGGGTAAAACCATCCCATTGCACTGCAGGGAGTTCTCCTCAGTGGAGGCCAACTGGATGGTAGCTAAAAAGACAATAACACCTCTTCCAGAGTTTTCCCCGGTGCCTGTCCAGGACTGAGTTTCGCATGCCTTCCCTCCAGTGCCCCGACCCTCTGGGATGTTGCTGTAGTAGGTTACATGTTGGACTGCTAACCAGAACGTCGGCAGTTCAGAAACAGCCAAGAGAGAAAGATGAGGCTTTCTACACCCATAAAGAGTTGGCGCCTCCAGGCATCAAAGAACTAAAAATTATATCATTATAAATGAGGGGGAGCACAGATTGGGGACCCAAAGCGCATTGGTAGGTGCAGTGACATCCCCTTACCGAAGGGTCCCGGGAAGGAGATGAGCCAGTCAGGGTGCAGTGTAGCAATGAATATTCAACTTTCTTCTAGTTTTTAAATGCTTCCTCTCCCCCCCCACCCCCAGACACACTATTATGATCCCAATTCTACCTTACAAATCCGGCTAGACCAGGGGATGAACACTGGTATAGATAGGAACCGGAAATATAGGGAATCCAGCACAGATGATCCCTTCAGGACCAGTGGTGGAGGATAGGCGGAGTAGAAAGGAGGAACTGATTACAAGGATCTACATATGGTCTCCTCCCGGGGACATGGACAACAGGGAAGTGGGTGAAGGGAGACATCAGACAGTGTAGGATATGATGACACAAAAATAATAATTTATAAATTATCGAGGGAACATGAGGGGGAGAAGAGAGGGGAGGAAGAGGTAAATGAAGAGCTGATACCAAGGGCTCAAGTAGAAATCGAATGTTTTGAGAATGATGATGACAACAAATGTATAAATGTGCCTTGCATACAATGGATGGATGGATGGATGGATGGATGGATGGATGGATGGATGGATGGATGGATGGATTGTGATGGGAGTTGTCTGAGCCCCCAATAAAATGATTTGAAAGAAAAAACAGTGCCTCAGAAACTCACAGGGGCGGTCCTATCCCTGTCCCATAGGGTCGTAGGAGTGAGCATCAACTTGACCGCAGTGCATCTGGCTTTGATTCTCACCCTCTGAGATGCAGGTCTTATTCTTCCCATTTTAAGGATGAGGAAACCACAGTTTCAAATGCTAAGTTGCCTGCCCTGAGCTACTTCATCTAGCTGCAAAGTCATAAATGGGACTTGGAGCCAGATCTGCCAACTCCACAGTTTACAGTCTTACGGTCGTGCACACTGGGCTGCGCAGACTCAGAAAAGGCAAGGCACCCCGACATTCAGGCAAAGTTAATCAGCTCAACAATAAAACCAAATGGATCTTCTTTATCCCGACTTTGGAGGTCTCAAGCGAGCCACTTGGGGGCCTGAATGCTCCCACCAGCTGGTATAGTTTGGTCCATGGTGTTTTAAAATGGCTCAACCAGCCCATGAAAACCCTTTCGTTGATCCGTTTCAAGAGGTGTTGTTTTCCAAAGATCACACAGCGAGCACGTGTGACGTAAAAGGCTGTTGACTTTCAGTTAGGTCCCATGCCACGGAGGAAAGGCCTGGCAACCCACTTCCAGAATATGAACTGCTATGCTATCGTTCCTGCTCCTAGCCACCCCATGTGGTAGAGAGTAGCCTTGCTCCACAGGCCTTTCTTGATTATAATCATGATGGAAGCAGATTACCAGGCATCTCTTCTGTGGTGCACTGATTGGGTCTGAACACCCAACCTGGGGTTAATAGCCAAGCACAATCTAGGGGCTCCACCCAGGGACCTTCTCATTGAAAACCCCCTGGAGTGGGGGGGCCACCCTCCTCCGACCCTCACGGCGGTCACTGTGTTGGACTGGACGGGGCAGCAGTGGGTTGGGTGGGGATTGAGCACTGACCCTGGGCTCTAAAGTCATTACAATGCCATCTCTCACTCAGAGGCTTCCTGCAAATGGACTCCCCCTCGGGGTCAAGCACACAGCAGCGGGACCAGCGCCTCTCTGAGGTCCGGGATGAAGGCTGGCAGTTACAGTAGCATCCATGGCTATCACAGAGAAAAGATGTAGGGGCAAAGCACTCTATTCAACAGGAACTTTAGAGTGCAGCCAACGTTCCACTTAGTGGAACCAGTCCAGGTCACCAGTCTCAGCCTCTCTTGGCAGAACCTGCCCTGGCTACCATCAGCTAGGAGCTACGTGTCCTCACTGCCAGACCCACCCGTCGTTCCAGCCTTCCCCGCATCGCATCTGGCAGAGCAGGCTCCCTTCAGGAACTGGTGCCTTCCATTAGGCTACAAACAGCATCGCTTGGGTGGCCAGCTGGTTCCTTTTGTCCCTCCCCCTACTCGCTCCACTGCAAGGTGCCTTTTTGAGGTGCGGTACTTCCTTGGGGAGCAACAGAAGGCTGAGCAATGAGAGGGGAGTCCAGGTTGATAAATGAAACTCAGCATTAGTCTGTCTGCCTAGCAGTTAGAAAGCCCCAGCATTATTATTATTTTTAACATTTAAATAGATTCTTTGTTTGTTTGTTTTGGGGGGGGCATTACTGCCCTTTGGTGGCAATGGGACCCCAGCTTTCTTCCTGCAGATCTGCTGCTGGATTTGAACCACCTGCCTTGTGGGCCGCAGTCCCGCACTCAACCACTACGCCACCGGGGCTCAGCCCCAAGTAGATTCTATTTGAGTATTTTGATAGGGACGAAAAGAATTCCTTGCAAGAAAACACTTGTTCAAAGGGCTTCACACATGCTCTCATTATTCACCTATGTGTAACCAGGGGTCAGTGACTGGTTATGCCAGTCTGGCTTCTGCGGAGGGAGACACAGAAAGTGGGGTCTGGTTAGCATTCAGGAGTTCCTGAGTGGTACATGCAGTTAGTGTGCTCAGCTGCCAATGAAGAGCTTGCAGGCTTGACCTGCCTCGGGGCCCATTGAAAGAAAGGCCTGGCAGGCTATTTCCAAAAAAACAGCCATTCAAAATGCCACTGACACGCACAGGGCAGCCTGGAACCAGAATCAACGGGACTGACAAAGCAAAAACATGCTCCCTGGCCCAGATAAAGAGGACTCTCCTGTCCATTTCAGTCAGTGGCCCTTAGACCTCCAGACAATGGATGAAGATCTTCTGTCCATCAGGCTTCTGCTTCTTGGATAGACTCTGGTTACATAGGAAAAGATCCTTGACCTCAGGAACCAACTTCCCCAGGTAGCCTGGCCAAGTGCACAGTCCACACATCCTTCCCACACCTTCCCACATATCCTACACCAGTTCAGCTGTAGCCCAGAACCATCCTCACTATGGTGGTCACCTAATCTGGTGTCAATTTGAAGATTAAGAGTGGAGGGGTGGAGTCTAGTCTGTCAATCTGGAGATAGCCAATGAGACCTCTGTGTGGGCATGGTCTTCTCTGAGAAATCTGATACTTCCTTCTTGGAAGCAGAAGACGCTGACTCACTCACCTGGAGATCCTTATTCCTGTGAGGCATCCCTGAGGAGAAGCCATATGGACCTACTCTGATGTGGCCAGAAACCTGGACCTCGAGAAGCCACATAAAGACGCCTGCCAGCACTGAGATGTGTCTACCACAGGCACAGACTTTGCTCCCGCTGGTCTATGATCTTCCTGCATTCAGCATCACTGCATGTGTTTCGTGAGTCTGAAGAGGACTTTATAGATTGCTGTCAGACAGATGGGCTAATATCGGACTTATGGGCTTGATCTGGCCTGGGCTGGGATGCTTTCTCAATGTTTAATTGCTCTTGTATATAAACCTCTCCCTTGTGTCCATAGGACTGTCTCCATGAGTTTGTTTCTCTCATCCACCCAGACTAACACACTCACCATGGTCATGTAAGCTGCCTCAGGGTTTCTGTCCGATTCTTCCTCCGCAGTCACCTCCCGTGGACTGATGGAGAAGTAAACGTGCTTCTGGAGAGAGAGAGAGTGAGAGAGAGACAGAGACAGAGAGAGACAGAGACAGAGGCAAACCATTGCTGAAACTCGCACACGTCAGAAAAACAGCTCATTATTCCAGGGCATCGACTTCCAGGACCCGTTGTGTGAGAAAGTTGCTGGGGGCTAGAGAGAATTCTCCTCTCAAATGCTCACTTAGGACCACTTGTTTTTCAGTCTCTCTGATCAGGAAAGAGCACCTTCTTATGAACCAACTTCCTGGCCTCAAAAGGTCAGCACACATAGCGGCCCCTGTTCATGGTACCACTGGTCACAATAGTCAAAAGGTGGGAGTAACCCCTGTGTCCCTCACCAAGTGGACGGATAAACAGAATGGGCTCTGGTGCCTGCCATAGCATATTCAAAGACGAGCCTTGAACACATGACACCAAATGAAACCAGTCAGACACGAAAGGGCAAATCACGCTTCGGTGAGGTCGCTAAAGCAGGCAACACAGAGACAACGGCCGGTCATCTCCTGCACCGCCCTCAGGGGGTATTGACACACATCCACCCTAGAGGACAGGTAGAAGTGCCTCTGTTTTTGAGCCTGCAACTCTACCAGAGCGAAAGCTTCAACTTTCGCCGACTGGTTGAGAACTGCTGATCTTGTGCCTAATGGTAACCAAGGTATAACCCACTGTGCCAAGGGCTGGGGAGAGGACAGGGCCAGTACGATCAGAACAGACTCAGGGGCCACAGGCAGGGTTGCATGTGTACGGGGATTCTGTCTGAGGGGATGAGTAGGTTTTGTGAGGAGATGGTGATGGTGGTTGCACAACATCGGTGGATGAATGACACACCCACGAAGGGTTTAAAATGGCAACACGTTCATCAGATACATTTAAAACCCACCACCCCCTTTGGTTAAGTCAACATCTTTGGGTGGGTGGGGCGTCCAGGTAGGAGAACCCTTATCTTGGCCCTGATTGGGATTCTGCAGCTACAGCCTTTCCCGTGAAGGCAGGCAGGATGGCATTCAGCAGCAGCTGGTGGTCATCATCTCTCCATGCGGATGGCAGTGACCCTGGAGGGCCCTCATTCCTGGGGGGGCGATAGCCCTCTGTGATTCACATTGCTGTCCCTGTTCGGGAAGTGATGTCACTGGTGATGAAGCCCTGGTCTTCTGGAGGCCATGGCCCAGAAGACGGAAACCAGACCCGTTGCCATAGCAACCCCATGAGACAGAGGACAGCTGCTCCTTTTCAAGGCCGCTGCAGTCACGACGAATGGACATCAACTTGAAGGCGATGATGAGTTTGGGGGGGGAGGTTTTTGCTTGTTTTTTAGAAATCTTTACTGGAGCAGACAGCTCCATCTTTCCCAGAGAGCAGCTAGTGGGTTTGAACTGCTGACATTGTGATTAACAACGCACAGTTTAACCCGCTGCTCCTTAAAGAGGCAAAGGTTGCTATTTAGAGAGACGTCTAGAGACGGTCAACAGTATTCTAAGGAGATGGATCCATTTTCTTAATCCTCAAAAACCCTTTGCTGCCAAGGTGACCCTGACACCGGGCTGCTGCCTGTGTGTGTCGGAGAGCTGAGAGCTATGCTCCTCACTGGTCCCCAAAGGAGGGTGGCCAGGCTCGCCTTCCAGGGTGGCTCTGGGTGGACTCAAACCTCCCATCTTTCTAGTAGCAGCCGGGCTGGTGAGCTATGCGCATCGCCCAGATACTGCAGCCCTCCATCTGGTTGCACGCCACATTCGTACGGAGGGGAAATGCCTGCTACAGACAGAATGGTAGCCTCTTCCCCAAAGGTGGGATGGGGTCCCAACCTCCTCTGAGAGCCACCGGTGTGACCTTGCATGGATGTTGGGTCTTTAAAGAGGTCATCAGCTAAGTGGAGTAAGAAGAGTCCTAATCCGCCCAGCAGGGTGGCTGTTGGGGACCCGGTGGAAGGCAGAAGAGAACACTGCTTCATCTGGCCCTTCTTTTTCTCTGGCCCTTCTTTTGAAAAGGAGAACTGCAGAGAGATGGGAAGAATGGCTGTGTGAAGTTACGTCTAGCAGCCAAGGAAGGCCTGGCCTACCAGAATCTAAAAGATAGCACGAAGGCTCTTCTCCCAGAGAATGTACATTTGGGCTCCCAGCGTCCAGAACTGTGAGAAAAAGTACTGCTATTCCTTTACTGATTTACTGCCACCTCCTTTGCAGTACTGTGTTATAGCAGCTCTAAGAAGTTCGTGAACTCCCTGACTATTTCCTCTTTACTGCTGGCCCTCCAACGACACAGGGCCTTGTAGCAGTTTCCTATCCTTTTACTTGAGCCTTCTGAGTCAGTCAATGATATAGCCAGGCAGGGACTTTGGGCCTTGACCTTCTTCTACTGACCAGAACCCTGATGCTCAGGGAGGCAGCCATGCTGGGTTCGAGCCCAGGCTTCCTAACTCCAAATCCAGGGCTCTGGATCTTCTGCCCACTGTTAGAGTCCACCACACTGGCCTGGTTTGGTCCTCCCCCCACCCCACCCCAGTATAGCCCAGTTCTTGCCTGGAGGCTTTTATTTCAATGATTGAGAGTGGCCCCTCTGTGTCCAGCACAGGCCTAAGGAGCTGTGCATGTGGTCATGTATTCGAGATGTCAATTTCATGATTGGGAGGTAGGGGTGAGTCTAGCCTGCTAATCTGGAGATAGCCATTGAGTAGCCAATGAGACCTCTATGTGGGCATGGCTTTCACCTGAGACTTCTGGGAAGTCTCACGGCATTTCCCTGGTGGAGATGAGAAGCCATCTCCCCAGTTGTTGGGATGCAGTCTCCAAGATGACAAATAATGGACAAGACAAGATGGCAGCACCGAGGAGCTAAAGGAGTCAGAGGAGAAGCCACATGGCTTTGCCCTGATGAAGCCAGACCTCTGAATCTGGAGAAGCCATATGGAGACTCCTGCCAGCACTGAGTTGCTCCTACCACCACTGGATGCTGTTGATGGACCCTGAGCCCTGGAAATGAAGAGCCATGAGGGGACCCCTGCTGGCTCTGGGACTCTGCACCCACTGGTCTGTGACTTTGTGATTCAGAAGGAGACTTTATAGACTGGTATCAGGCATATGGGCTAATATCAGACTTGTGACTTTGAACTGGACTGGGTTGGGATGCTTTCTCTATGTTCCATTCCTCTTGTATATAAACCTTTCCCTTATATCCATATGTGTGTCTATGAATGTGTTTCTCTAGTCTACCCATATTAACACAGGAGCCAACACAATGAGCAAAACACAGGCCACAAAGGGGTGAACCCAATGCTTCCCGTAACCTCATTCCTTCCTGCACCCTGCACTCTCGCAGGCACCTTCCAGTGAGAGAGAACCCTCTCTTACCTCTGGATTCTCTTTCTTTGTGGCATCCAGGTTTTTGACCAGGCTTGGAGACATCGCTGAACTGCAAGGCATGAAAAATAGACAGGTGAACAAGCCAGTGTTCCACATCCAAAGGTGCCAACCAGGGACCCTGCTCCCTACCCCCACCCTACTATCTCTCCCACATACATGGGTTTGAGGTGGGAGAGCCAGCACCTGGCATAACTCCAACACCGAACTCACTGCCATCGAGGTGGGAATCTGAGACTGTCAGATTAGAGTCTCAACTTTCTCCTGCAGAGTGGTTGGTGGGGTCAAACTGGCGGCCGTGCAGTTAGCAGACCAGCGTGCACCACGGTACTGGGTGCTCTGTACGTCTGCCACCCAGGTGCCGCCCAGCTCACCTTGGACTTGAGAACGCATGTTTTCCCATCGAGGACAGGTGGGAAGCCAGGCTGGAAAGAGTTTAGACGGAAAAACAGCTTCTACAGCTACCAACTTGCTGTCCACAGCAGGAGATGTCATTTTAAAGGAGTGAACAGAGCAGGGCCATGGGGCTAGACGCCCTCCCTGGATATTTTAAGAGGTGAGACACTGTGTTCTCACTGTAAGCCACGAGGTGAATCAAGCAGGATCCAGCCACCACTGACTTGGGCAGTTGCCATAAACTCCCCCTCCCCGTCCCTGGCCTCAGCCAACACTGGGGATCCCCGAGAGGAAGCAAAGATCCTTGACAGCTAGAAGCACATGCAACTGTCACAATCTCCCCAGCCCCTACTGCCAGAGATGCCGACTCCACCTCTCCCCGAGACCACCGCCCTTTGAGAAAGACTTGGGTCCCCGCCGGTTCTGCTGAAGTACGAATTCTTTGAACCGAGTGTTCTTCTCAACTGAGGGTTTCGCGCCAGGTCGAAGGGTAGAGATGTCGCCTTTTTTTTTTTAAGGAGCTTTCTGACAGGAGTGGCAAAAACCATGTCTGTCAGGGAGGGCCTCGTCACCCATCTGCGAAGACAGCTCAGAGACAAGGAGCTGGAAGGAACATGTATGTGCTGGGCCCAGTAGCGTGGTGGTGACGCGTTGGACGGCTAACGGAAAGAACCGTCATTGGGAAGCCCCAACAGCTCCCTGGGAGAAATCCTGTGCTGAGGAAGGACCTCAGGGACTTGCGGGGACAGGACAAATCTGTCCTGTTCACTCTCTGAGTCGGCACTGACTTGACAGCAGTGAGTTTGGCTTGGGGTCCCTCCCCAGGGCCAGGATCTTCTCAGCTCATTGATCCTCCGGAGCCAGTGTGAGGTCAGGGACTTCTATGATGTACAGATGAGCATCGATGAGCCGGGGTCATCCTCCACCATATACAGCATCGTCTTAACAAGGGCCTGACCCCACAGTGACTGGTCATGACCCCATGTGGCAGAAGAGAGGTGTGACATGGACTTTCTTCGATGGTAAATCTTTACTGGAACAGACAACCTCATCTTCCCCCCTCAGAGAGACTGAGGGGTTGGAACTGCCAACCCTGTGGTGAGAAGCCGCATGCTTTGCCCACTCCATCATTGGGGATCCTTAGAAAAGTAGTCAAATTGCCATCAAGTCAATGCTAACTCAAAGCACACACCACCACCACCCCGGAGGGTCTCCTAGCCTCTAACTGTTTACCAGAGCATAAAGCCTACTTTCCCCCAGGAACTGCTGCTGGTTTCCAACGCTGAGCCTGAGAGTCCATGCAGCTCAACGCCCGTGCTCATAAAGGCACCGTGGTGGTTTCTCTGTGCAGGTCCATCGACTTGATCAACCTTCCTGAAAGGACTACAGAGAGTCACCTGGCCAGCAGGGGGCAGCAGAAACTCAGGCAGCCCAAGGAGGCCGCCAAGCTGATGGGTGCCGCAAACCCCAGCCAGGAGGTCTGGCCCCACACCCTTGGTCAGCCACTGAACCTTGACCCTTGATCAGCTGCTGTGTTTGCCATTGATTGTGTGTTTTCTGCTTTTCCTGAGGTCAAGCTGAAATACAAATCAGGAGTAAAGCTAGAACGGAGGAAGCTTTTCTTTTGTTCCACAGCTTCGGATTATAAAGTTGTATATCGTGAAATAATTCAAGAAATATAGAAATGGAAACAAAGAACCCACGAAACTACCCACCCCAAATAGCGCTGTGATTAGCTTTTTAGAATCATTCCTCCAAATCTCGCTCAGTGTAAGCATACATAAACTCACACAAATAACTTCCAAACCCAAGGTGGCTAATTCTTGGCTCAGTGCTCCCAGCACTTCAGAGTATGGGCCCTCAGGAGACCAACACCAAATGGGAGAGCCCTTGGGAATGGAATGAAGTCCTAGCAGGCACACGTGCTCCTGCTGACCCCAAGTTTGGGTGGGGGGTGGAGAAGGCTCAACAGTTCCACTTAGGACTCAAAAGTACTACTTAGTCCTAATAGGGGCCCTTGTCTGTTAACACCATTTCAGCATGAGACCATTTGTCCTAAATTAGGAAAAATTCTAAGTTATAACCAAAGCTTGGGCTAGAGGCTCAGGATCATGGACCCATGGGATAGGGAAGTCAACTGGAATCGTCCAAAAAGACAACCTTGGGATCTTCAAAGTTGGTGAGCAGCCTTCTCGGTAAGTAGCAGCTATTGGTTTCTCCCCGTGCAGAGGAAAGAGGAGTGATGGAAATGGAAACAATCATTCCAATTGAAACACATGTGGAAACATCAGTCTCCACCTCCATGAGACTGAAAGTACTAGACGATGCCCGGTTACCACTACGAACCGCTCTGAAAAGCATCAAATTAGAAGGTCCTGGATAAAGTGGGAGAAAAACATGGACCCAAACTCAAAATCATGACAGATTAGTGACTGGAGAGAGACTGGTGTGGTCTGCAAGACTGTGGCTCTTAGACACCCTTCAGGTCTGAACGTGACCTCCCCCTGAGTAAGAAGAATCAACCCCTGAGACCAATAGGGCAGTAATTACCCAAGGGTGAAGTCTAGAGAATTAGGAAAGAAGAGTGGGTGGCACATTGAGGGCATTGCCATGAATGAGTTGAAACAATGTATATAAATTGTGGAATGGAAATCTGCTCTATTAACCTAGACCTCACTCACAATAAAAAAAAAAAAAGGAGTGAGAGACCATTGACCCTTATATATTTCTTCAATAGAGGGTAAAGTGAAGGATATGAATTTGCCAGCAACCACTGAAACACAACTGTAAGAGATCTGGATCTTCTGAAACTCTGAAAGGAATGCTGATGAAAGTCAGGCCTTTAAAAATACACTGCAGGATAAGTCATTTAGACCAGGGCATCCATTCAAAAATCACCTATCTTATTGTTAGTTTCTGTGGGGTTTTTATGAAAAAAAAAAAACACCACTATCAACACTCAAGATCTGTGCTTCTAGATGATGTGTATTTCAGGCACTGAATGGCAGCCTTGCAGTTCTTGTCAAAGACATGCCTTTTCACTGCCTCGACCACTGTTCTGCTTGCCGTCTTCACCTTGGTATGACATCAAGCAAAGGAGGGAGGCAGGTGACTGTGCACCGCTTCCCGAGAGCCCGTGAAGCAAAGGCATGAGGTGGCCACAGACGACGTGCATCTACGATACAATCGCAGGTGGCTCCATTCAAAAATAGCCCCCATGAACAAACAAAATGCCCATCAACAGATGAATGAGCAAAGAAAACGCAGTATATATGTAGTGCAACATGATGTGGCCATGCAGATAAACATGGAAGAAAATAAGCCAGCTGCCAAAGGACTAAGACTATAGGGTCTTACTGATAAGCGCATCTATAGAAGTCATTAATGGACATAAGGCATTGGGAGAAGGGATGAAGAGGGCTTGCAGGGCACTGAGTGTATGTGAATGGCGGTGTAATGCTACGGAGGGGGTGGGTAAAAACATGGTAACAGAATATGGACAATGCGTGATTTTCACTGACCTGTTGCATGTGAACATTACAGGCACTGCTAGATGCTAATCCAAAGTGTAAAAGAAATGTCCGTGAAGAGAAGAAGAAAAACTAACTCTGTGAAAATGAGTCTGGGCCCTCTCAGTAGAGCTCGTGCTTGCCCCACCCCCCACCCCCGGCCACCGTACCTCTCGTTCCTGCAGGTCCCCTTCTTGATCAATAGCATAACGGCGAGCAGCAGAACCGTGGTGCAGACAATGCCCACAATGATCACGAGCTGATAGCTTGCCAGGAGAGTGGGAGGATGGGCCGTTGGGGTCGCCATGTCTAGCAAAGGAGAGGGGCAAGCAATGCAAGGGGCTCAGTGCGGCTTGTCAGAGCCAAGAGCCTCACGCAAAGTCCCAAGAGTCCGCTGGGCAGGGCCAGACTGTACCAGAGATGGAGGACCCCTGCCCTACCCCTGGCTCCCCCTAAGATGCCCACCGGGCCGATGGGAGCAGAGCCCAGCTGCATCTCCCCTGTGCTCTGGTTTCCTGGCACAATAACTATTCAATTTTTTTATTTGCTTTATCTGATGTGGAAAGGCAGGCATGACAGAGGCTAATTGTTCTCCACAAGAATACATGCTACAGGGGCTGAGCCCCGGTGGCGTAGTGGTTGTGCGCAGGACTGCGGCCCACTGGGATGGAGGTTCGATTCCAGCTCCACGGAGCAAAGGCTGGGCCTCCTACTCCCACCACCTGAGGGCAGTGATGTCAAAAACAAAACAAAACAAACAAAGAATACATGCTACAGCCCTCAGTAGCCCAAGCCCAAGCAAGGCTCTCAGGAGGCTTTTCGCCTCCCTCTGAAACTCTGCACTCTCAACATACAGCATGTGTGTGGATCAGACACCCATTCCTCACTGACAGGGCCAGGCCCTGAGGACACCCGGGTGAGGGATGCATCGCCCCTCCTCTCAAAGAAGGAGACAGACACAGACACAGAAAACCACAGACCATCACAGCTGCTGTGAACAGGGTCTCTCAGGGAGTGCAGAGGGGGCACAGAGCAAAAGCGGCCAATCTCTATGAGAATTTGCCAGAAATTGCTTTAGGTTTAAGCTGAATCTTAGAGGAAACATCCAGTGCGTCGGGCAGACAATAAGGGGAAGAGGTGAGTGAATTCTATGCACTAGTTCTGGAAACCCCATCGGATGGGGCTTCGGGGAACTGTAAATAGTTCCGGAGACCTGGTGCGTAAAGGACATTTGTGGCTACAGTGAGAAATGAGGCTGCATCCATCACAGGGTCCACCTCACAAACAGCCTTCATTATGTCAAGCAGGAGTTTGGCTGAGAGAAGCGTTAGGGAAGCCACGGAGAGACTGCCCATCCACTCTGTCCAACCCACTGCCGCTGTGTCCAGGCCGACTCACACCCTGGGGGTGCCGAGACCACAGCCCTCTCAGGAGCGGAAAGTCGCCCCTTTCTCCGGGGAAGCGGGTGATTTTGAACTGCTGGCCAACTGCTTAGCAGCCTATGGCTTCACCGCTAGGAGTTCAGATTCGGTCCGATCCGGGATATGGAAGGGTGGTCCTAGTAGCAGCTGCGGGCAGAGGGGGAAGTGATGGCTGAGAAGGGAAACAGAGGGACGAGCGGCCAATGGTCTCTGCCCGACACGACTCAGGAGGTCGCAGAGACCTGGGCGGATGACAGGATTTGCTCACCTGTCAGGTGAGAGGTCACAGCCAAAGGAGGAGCCAAGAGGAGTTGCAGGGCATCCAGTTGGGTGCTAGCTAATATTAAGAGGACAGGCTGGGAAGGGGGGCGGGGGATGCAAGTAAAGACTTGGATATGCAGCCTTTGAAGTACTTTTGAATGAGCAGGTACAACAGGTCAGAGAATAGGACTCGAGTACAACTGAGGTAAAGGAGGCCAAAGCGGGGCCAAGCGCAGCACTGGCAGACGCAGACCCCAGAGAGAGCCGAAGAGAGGAGAGAGTCGGGCGGCAACCACAGTTGGTAGGCGCCATGCAACTGTCAAGAGAGCACGTCTCATTGATGGAGCTGCCCACTGCACAGCCCTGGGGATCCTGAAAAGCGCCCAGTGGGAGCGTGCACACGGGCCAGTTACGCCCTTGGCGAAGTCTAGCTTCATCAAGTGCCTCTTTCTGGGTTTCACAGAAACACGAGGGATACAGCGGAAGTCAACCAGGGCCAGGGGCGAGGAAGGCTGGAGCCTGTCCCCCCCCCCCCCCCCACCCAGGGGATGGTAGAAGCCGGAAGAAAGAGCGTAAAGATCTGGATGAGGAGGGTAGGGAGGTTCTTGACAAGGAGATGCTGTGCAGCCTGGGCCCAGGTCCGAGTGAGCTCCCTCTGCCCCGGGGATGGCAGGGAGGAGACAAGAACCGGGGCGGAGACAAGAACTAGGTGAGGCCGGCTTGGAAATCAAGTGAGCCCTCACCGACAGTCTGTATTCTTCTCAAGACTTCTGCCCCCGGGAAGGAGCCCTGGTGGTGGGGAGGAGGCGTTAGATGCGGGCTGGGCTGCTAAGAGGTCAGCAGTTCAAAACCACCAGCCACTCTGTGGGGGAAAGATGAGGCTTTCTATTCCTGTAAAGATTTACAGTCTTCCAAACCCATAGGTAGCTCTCACCCAGCCTTAATGGGTCACTGCAGGGCAGGAAGCTTGGTTTGGTTTTTCTCCAAGGGAAGACTCCACAGGCACTGATCGTCTGGTCTCCTGCCCTCTCCAGCTGCAGCCCTTTCCCATTAATGAGAAGGAGCCTCTGTCGACTTACCCCGGGCCCTGGGGACCAAGAAACCGGCCCATCCTCTCACACACCCCTCTCCCCACCCCCGCACACACATCCGTCAGCCACAGCGCTGCTGGAGTGAGAAGTCAAGTCTGCTAACTGGGTTAGGGCTTAACTGGATCAACCTCTCTCCGATAGCACATTTGACCCTGTGTTCTTCAGCATCCACTGGCCGTAAGTCACACTGTTTACCAGAACATAGAACCTGGAATCAGAAAACCCTTCCACTTCCAGTTCTGCTTCTCTGCGGGTAGCTGGTGTTGTTCTCCAACTGTGGTCATTCTACACCAACTCCCCGCCTCCCCCACTGCAGACAAATAGCATTTGCCTTGGCGGGGCGGGGCGGGGGGAGTGGGGAGGGAAATTACTCTCTGGTCCATCTCTGAGCTCCTGTGTCTTTACCCCTGGTCATGAGGCATATCAGGCTTTGGGTAGGGGTTGGCTAAGTGCCAGCTCCCTTTGCCTTGGCCCAGAACTAGGGTGAGGGAAGAGAGGTACTCAACGTAAGGAAGCACTCACCCTCAAGGGCAGAGTCGGCATGGGACCATGAGTGACTCCTGACATGGGGTACCCTGGCCACCTCTCCGGCTGCTCTCTGGTCCCGACCTGGCCTACCAGCCAGGCAGTCCCTCGTTCCTCCCCCACGCCCAGACATCCCCTACCTGGAGGCAGCACGCGCAGCAGGACAGTCTTCCGGAACTCCAGGTTTTCCAGGAGGATGCTGCAGGTGTAGTTCCCTGCATCAGATGCTTTCACTCCTTGGAGCATGATGGAGCCATCGTTGCGGGAAATGTCCCCCATGAGCTTCACGCGGGTCTGGAAGCGCCCCTGGCTCAGGGAGTACCCCGCAGGTCCACTGGGGGTGGAGGGGTAGCCAAACACGGGCTCCTGCTGGGCGATGAACAGACAGGAGAGACACACAGTGTGAGGTTCTAAGGACGGAGAACTCAGGGAGGGGACACGGGCGGGGAGCGCTGAGGACTAGAAAGCTGCCTATGAGTGGGCCATGGAGGTCTGAGCAGGAAGGATCGTGTCCACGTGTGTGTGCATCCACGCAGGTACGTGGAGGTGGTACCTACCTACCCAAAAGGAAGGTGCCATCAAAATCAGGAGCAATGCAAAATGTCAAGCAAGGAATGAGGGGCTGTCACTTTGATATCGCTCCAACTAAGAAAAGTACACTTCTATTTCTTTAATGACTTTTTCTGTTGGCTATCTGAACCGTGGGCAAAACTGAACTCCTCAACCTTGCCCCCCCCCCTCCCCAGTCTCCCCTCCCCCCACCCCCTGCTGCCTGGGTCTTTCCAGTCTGTCCCACTCTGATCAGTGACAATGCCTCCATCCAGAGGCTCAAACGAGAAGCACTGGAATATTGGTAGCTCCTCCCTGCCTCAGACAATTCACCCGATGCCTCCGCAAACCCAAATACAGTGGCTCCCGTTTCCACTCAAATCACGAGGCCCGACATGAACTGGCACAGCCCTCATTTCCTGTTCCTCTCGGACTTCCACGTCTCCATGATCACTTTCCCACTTACTGATCACTTCGCTCCAGTCCCGTCAGCCTTCTTGCCAGGGCTTGAGGACTGACCTCAGGGCCTTTGCACTTGCTGCTCCCTAGGCCCAGAACACATTTCTCCCAAGACATACCCTCAGACCTCTGCTTAAATGTCACCTTCTCCGTGAGGCCTACCTGACACCTGTATGAAATAAACACCACTATACCCTGGTATGTCCTATCTCCTTCTCTTGTTTTATTGTTCTCCATAGCTTCCACCATTATCATTATGTATTTATTTCTTCTTAGTTTACTGGATCTGCCCCAACATGTTTATCATAAGTCCCCATGAGGACAGAAGCTCTGTCTATTTTGTTTCCTGACAGAATCTTCAGTGACTAGAACAGTGCTCACCAAATAGAACTTGCCAGTGTTTGTGAGATGAATTTGTCATAAATGTCCATATATACCATTTCTCTTGAGGATGCGTTCATGGAAAGACAATGGATATACAGACACAAACAGAATTGGAAAGAACTGGCCCATGACCTTTCATTCCTTAGAATTCAAATTCACAACCTCAAAATGTCAACATTCAGCCGCTTTTCTGCTGTGAGAAACCTGACATTTACAGACATGACAAGCTCCTGGGGGACCTAGGATGCTGTATAATCCCCAGTGCCATCATGATGCCACCCTTTGCAACCTACTCATAAAGGAATCAAGTGCAAGTGACTTTCTATAGGCATTTCCTGGAATCTGTTGATGTATTATCATTTGCACCTAATAAAAAATTACCTGGACTGAACCTCAAAACACGTCTTGACTGAGAAGTACATCACTCCTGCCCGGTTGAGCTGGGCCAGTGAACTAGGGTACCTTTCTGTTCACTCTTTCAGCGTCAGGCAAAATGACCCTGCCCTCAGCTCCCAGGATCCCCACATTTCAACATCCATGAAGACAAAGAAACTGCCTTTCGTGACATACTAAGGTGATAAGGCGTAAAAGAAAATCAGCACAAATCACCCTTAATCACTAAGAAACAATTCTTAGGCCGAGATCCTAGCTTTCCCAGGTAAACTAAAAACCGACCTCACAGAGGCAAAGGATACGGAAATACTCAAGGGAGTGTTCAGGTCAAGTGCTAATGACTCCAAATACTACCTCCCGTTGATGCCTGCAGAACCCCCAAAGCTAAGCATTGTTATTACAGACACCTTTCTCAGGAGGAAGCTGAACTAACTAGAAGGAAGACCAGCTCTGTGTGGCTCCCAAACCCAGGTTCTCACCACACCCACACAACACCTGGTGACTAACCTCTCCCTCTGCCTACACTGGCTTGAGATCATTGTCCAGGATCCTCTCCTGTGCAGTTCTTACCGTAGCATGCTTTCCTGGCGAAAACACCCAGTTTAACTTCACATGTTTCTCTTCGGTGCTGTGGAAAGCACACCTCATCAGAGGGGAATCGCCCACGTGGACCATGAGCTCTGGGAATAGACAAGGTAAACGAAGTCAAACCCAAGGTATCATCTATAAACGGCAAAGGTCTTCTGAAGAGACCATGTTTAGTCCAAGACCTTCAGCTGTCAAACCAATGTCACTATCAAATACTGCACATTTCCCCTCCAGAGAGGAAGAAGATGGTTCCCTCCAGAGAGGACAAAGATGGTCCCCTGTAACCAGTGTTGGGGTCACACTGGATCAGAGAATCCAGAATATTCAGCCACATTGGAAGAGTCTGGGGATTTCTTCAGTCTTCATACTGCAATTGACATGCCCTCAACAGGAAAACTCTTGAGCCCATTTCCACTCATCATGGTCTCACAGAACAGAGTACAACCGCCCCACGGGTTTTGCCAGGCTAGGCATCTTTAGAGAGGTTTTGAGGCCCACTGACCTTCTGGGTGGCAGCAGAGCACTGAACCACCCAGCTAACAATTCGCCAAACCAACTCAGGGCCATCAGTTGATGCCAATTCATCGTGACCCGACAGGACAGCGTAGAACTGTCCCTGAGGCTTTCCGAGACTGTCACTCTTTACAGAATTAGACCGTCCCATCTCTCTCCCTCGGAACAGCTGGTGGTTTTGAACGGAACACGGTGCAAAGGTGTAACCTCTGTACTTCCCTTGTCCCAGAATTCCTCCTCCATGAATTCCAACTCCACATCAAAGCTACACAACAGAAATTACAGAAAGCTTCAAGCCTCCACTTTCTGGTCACCAAGATCTGGTCACTTCTGCTTCACATAAACAGGAAGTGTGGGAAATTACATAGCCCTCATTTATGCATAGAACTCCCTGGTTCTCCGAGCTGAAAAAAACTTCAGAGTCATGCTCCTCCTCATCCTCCTCCCCTCCTCCTCTCTTCCTCCTCCCCCCCCCCACCGCCCCTCCTTTGTTGTCTTAAGGCTTGCTGGCTAGTGCTGGCGATGGTACAAGTCACAGGACTCCCTGTTACTCAGGCCAAGGCAGCAGATGGCTCTCTCGCACATTTTTCTGCTTCAATCCCTGCCCCCCCACTCCATTACCCTCTTCCTAATTCCCAGGTTCTTTCTTCTGCCTGTTTATTAATACAAGTGGTCTGACTCTAGCATATGCTAATTGCCTCAGTCCCGAACAAGGAAACCAGCCAGGCAGATGTCTCTAACTTTTCAGTCACAGGCTACATGTACAAAGCAACCACCTGGCCCATGAAGCAATGACAGGCCATGGTCCCTAGAGAGGCACAGGCCCCGGTTTTAGCTGGCAAAGTCAAGCAAAGCTCCCGAGGGAACAAACAGAGGGAGCAAGCTAGTGCTTTTTATCCAAGCTGTTTCCCTGCAAGGGTATTAACTTCCTGCGCGGCAGGAGAGATGTACCGAGGGAAGGGAGAAAAAGAAAATATGAACGCCGAGTTCTCTGGAGGGAGCTATTTCTAGAGAAATAAAAAGACACTTCAAAGAAGACCAGGAGGAAAGACTGCTGGTGACGGTGTTGAGTGCCATGGAGTCCACCCAGGTTCTCAGCAAACCTGTAGGACACAGGAGAACTGCCTCCCCCCCACCCCACCACGCGCCCCGGCTTCCTCCAAATCCATCAGCACATTAAGAGGACGATGCACGGGTATTATCCTGAGACCTTTCAATGGACCAGGCAGGTGCCAGACACCTTAAAGTGGGGCATCAGTTAGTCATTCCAATAGGGAGAGGCGTTCTCCGTCACTGCCCTGTTTTACAGACAAAAGAGCCTACACAGCCTGAAGGCACAGGCCGGTCAAAGGTGGAGCACAAGCACTCAAACCCAGGCCCAATAAAAACTAACCCCCTAGCTTGCTCATGTTCTCTCTCTCTCTCTCTCTCTCTCTCTCTCTCTCTCTCTCTCTCTCCAAGACCAGCTCCTCACGTGGTGACCTCCACCATAAAATTATTTCCATTGATGCTTCATAACTGTAATTTTTCTACTGTGGCAAATCATCACGTCAAGATCTGATAGGCAAGGTGTATTTTCGTTGTTGCAAATGGAACATAATTAAAGCACAGTGACTAATCACAAACCAATATGTAATTAAATATTGTGAAATATTTGTGTTTTCCGACGACCTGGCAACCCCTGTGAAAGGGTCGTGTGACCTCCAAAGGGGTCACAACCCACAAGTGGAGAACCGCTGCTGTGAGTGGAAGTGGGGAGGTTGATTCTACAGCAGGAAAAGCACAGGAAGCAAATCTTCTTTTTATTTGCAGGAAGATTGTCCATAGCACTTAAAGTAAGAAATGATCATCATCGAGTCCTAGGGGAAACTTAGAGGACGGAGGGCTTTATTTATTTATTTATTTATTTTAGTTTTTTTTTTAATTATAGGCATCACTGCCCTCTGGTGGTGAGAGTAGGAGGCCCAGCATTTGCTCCTGTGGAGCTGGAATTGAACCTCCATCCCAGTGGGCTGCAGTCCTGCACACAACCACTATGCCACCGGGGCTCAGCCCTGAGGGGTTTATTTTGTAGTGAAAGTTGGAGCTGCCCGTGAGCGAGGAAGTCCTCCCATGAGATGAGGGGATCCCTCAGGGAGGTGCTGGTTTCTCACCGAGTCACTAGACAAAGGCGTTGGGGGTTCTAGTTCCTCTTTAGCTGAAAGAGCAGAAAAACAAAACAACCCCAGTTGCTTCACCGGAGGCTGGGGAAATAGCCAACTACCTGTAACGTTGTTCGAGCCTGTTTCCATGAGCTCTTCAACTTGTTTTAAGTGACTGGCTGCTTTTAGCACCCACTTTGCCTCTTCTAAGGAGGCATGAGGGTAGAATAGGTTAAGCGGTGGGCAGCAAATCACGAGGTCCCCAGGAAGCCCTGGGGAGGCTGTCCCAGGAAGGCCAAAGGAACAATTCCACTCACAAGGAGTCAGGACCGATGGTAGGAGGTGTGTAGTGCTTCCTCAAGGAAACCGTGAGGGGTGTCAATTGTTAAGACACTTGGCTTCCAACCAAAAGTTTGGGGTTCAAGTCCACTCTGCAGCACCTCAGAAGAGAAACAATCTATACTTCAAAAGAAAAGAGGTGGAGCAGAGGTCTCTTGTGACACACAGGCTCCCTAGAAGACTGAATCAACTTGAAGATAACTGCTTAACTTGAAGATAACTGTTTAACTTGAGGGTAACTGTTTAACTTGATGGTAGCTGTTTGGGTGTCTCCACCAAGCAGGAAGAGACGTCTCGTGGGGACCAACGTTCAGCCCGCCAAGCAGCAAAAGGTGCCTGTTGAAGGTCATGCTTGTGCAGACAAGTCTTCAGGCCCCACATGCAAGAACACAGGCACAAAGGGGAACCCAAGTAATTCTTGAAAGTTCGGGTATCTGATTCATGCTTTACTTCCTGGAGAAGTACACACTGGGAATAAAGAGAAAAATGACAGTGGGGGGTGGGGAGTAGAGGTGGTTAAAAAAAGGGAGCAAATCACATGCTCTTTCTATAATTGGGTCTTTGTTTTTGTTTTTTTAGAAATCAGACTCTAGTGAGGGATTCTAATTCAGGAAATGCACTCTTTGGACAAATATTTACTGCGTGCCGACATTGTGCCCAGGGCTGGCCAGGGGCTTAAAGGGCACAGGCCTGGGGAAGCAGGGAAGTCATGGCGAACAGGTGAGGTGAGTGTTGCCAAGGAGGACGGCAAGAGATCCCCAAAGAGCAATTAAAGTGACCAGATTTTAACATTGGTAAAGCGGGACACCACTGATGGCGAGGAGGGCTGGGGAGGAGTTAGGTGGGGAGAGTCGGGGAGGTGTAGAGGGGGTATATTCCCTTCCCGTTCTCCCGCCGCCCCCTAGCTTGTGGTGCATTCTTTCCAAAAATTGGGACTTTTAGGACTGAGCCCCAGTGGCGTAAGTTGTTGAGTGCGGGACTGCAGCCCGTGGGCTTGGCGGTTCAAATCCAGCGGCAGCTCTCAGGAGCAGCACTGGGTAGCGCCCACGACCACCAGAGGCAGTGATGCCCCACCCCCGCCAAAAAAATTGGGACTTTTAAAAAACGCCACGGGATGTGGGAAAAATTGTTTGAAATCGTGACTGTCCTGCCAAAAGCAGGACGTCTGGTCACTTTACCTTAGAAGCACTCTAGCTGGAGCCTCAGAGTCTCGCTCAATAAGCAGCCTGAAATGCTTGCTAAGTGACCGCCTGAAGTTCACTCGCTGACCGCCTAAGTTCACTCGCTGCATGGAAGTGGAAAGAAATGCAGCAATAAGATAACAGACTCATCTGGTCATGCACACCTGAGAACCTGGTTCACAGGAATGAAAGAAGATGAGAGCGGGTAGGCTGAAGCTGATGGCTTAGTCCAAGGAACCTAAAAGTTGTTTAAAAAAAACAAACTTGTGACTGAGCCTATGGCCAAAAGACAAGGCCACCCCTGGGCACCCTGGTGAGGCTAAGTGACGCGGCCCTCATTGAGCTGACCAAAACCCGACCAGATGAAGAGAAGATCTCTGAGCCTGTGAACTGGTGCACATTGCAGCTGACTTTGTAGATGGCCTTTCCTGATTTGACTTTGCTTATGAATACAGACTCACAAGGTTCCAATCGAAATGAAACTTCTTCACATCAAAGAACATGCTTGTCTCCTCAAAGCACTAGATTAGTATAAGTAGACAGTATAAAAATTAAATGCCCTAAATTGCAGGATAAAGGCTTATAAACTTTCATAAATAAAAATATTTTTGCTTTGCTCGCTTAGAAAATATTATGTTTGAATAAGATTGGTACATTTCAAACTGTCTGTTTTTTTTTGGGGGGGGGGGCATCACTGCCCTCTGGTGGTGGGAGTAGGAGGCCCAGCCCTACTGCTGGAATTGATCCTCCATTCCAGTGGGCCGCAGTCCCGCGCACAACCCCTACGCCGCCGGGGCTCAGCCCCCCTCAACATGTCTTTTTTTTTTTTTTTTTTTTTTGTGGGCATCACGGCCTCTGGTGGTCGTGGGCGCTACCCAGCCGCCGTTGGATTTGAACCGCCAAGCCTGCGGGCTGCAGTTCTGCACTCAACCACTTACGCCACCTGGGCTCAGCCCCAAACTGTCTGTTTTAGCTTTACCTTGTTCGAACCATTGTCCTTGTTTTTAAAATTGTATGTGGCTAAAAAGTTGTGTAAAGGGGTCGTGTTAATCTGACACCGACCCTTGACTGTTCCAAGGACACCTGCAGGCAGAGATTCATAATCATAAGTTGTTTACGTCTCTGCAAACCTGACAGCTTGTCCAGCACCAACTACACAAGTTCTTGAGGAAGGTAGCACCCCAGCCACCAGCAAGCAGCCTCCCTGTGCGCCCATTCCACCCGGTGACTGTGTTCTTGTGAAGTGGTTCGCGTCTACTGGAGTTATGCCACGTCGATAAGGCCTTTGCCAGCATGCTCACACCTCCAACCACGGTCAAGGTGGGCCGACTTGCTGCCTGAGCTCACCAGTAGCATCACAAGGCTGCCCACCCCAACGCAGAATGAAAGGGTCGCTCTTCTGTAAAAGACCCCGAAAACTAAGACTCTCTCGGGTTTCTTAACTGTCTCACAGTCTAGGCTTTCTGCAAACTGTAATCAAACTATTAAAATGTGTTACGCTGGGTCACAAGTGTATTTTCAGGCTTTCCCAAAAACATGGTTTCTTGCTGTTTCGGCCTTACTGCCTCCTTGTCTGTGTAGCAGAGAGCTGTGGCTGGTCCTGCACCCATAGTTATCTCTGCGCCCGTCACCCAGAGCCCTGACTGAGAAGGCCTCTCCAGTATAATGAATGCAAACCGTAACAGTTGAAAGCCACCATTTAAAAATGGTCAGAACAAATTAAATCCTTAGCCAAAGCTGCCTTGCAGGATAGACAAGGTCTAAATGTATTACTCCTTAAACAAGGGAAACTATGCACCATCCTCAAAGGAAAAAAAATTAGGATATACTAACATATCACATTATATTGTATAGTAGATTTTCTACATAAAATATATTATATAGCATATTCCACATAATATACTCTACTATATGTAAATTTATATCAATATATGTGGGCCTATGTAAAGTGTTATAGGGGCATACCTATAGATGCATGTACATAACATAAATAGCTGTGATAGAAAATAAATACCAGAGGGCTGAGCCCCGGTGACGTAGTGGTTGTGCGCGGGACTGCGGCCCACTGGGATGGAGGTTCAATTCCAGCAGTGGGGCTGGGCCTCCTACTCCCACCACCGGAGAGCAGTGATGCCCCCCCCAAAAAAAATAAATAAATAAAAATAAATAAATACCAGGGTAAAGGGGAAATAGCATCATAGCATAGAGCTTGTGTCTCAGGTGCCAGAGGTCGAGGAGAGTAAGGCCTGCAAAAGTCAGGAGGGAAGTAAAGCGGAACCCTGTCAGAGAGGGAACACAACATTTTTCATGGCCCCTGCCAAAGGCAGAAAACATTTGAAACTGGCAGTCCTGTCAAGTTCCAGCCCTCACACGTGCTCCACACGCTGACTCATAACTGCACATCCTTATGCAAGTTGCCTCCCACATAATGCGGGAAGAAAACACTTCCTCCTCCGGGGGGGGGGGGGCGCTTTAATAAAGATCAGATGTGTCTAAAGCAATGAGAAAAGTAATTCTCATCACCAGTATTTGTTAGTGAGAATCCTTTTTGACCCGCAAAGTTGGGCAACATATATGGGTGATGGTTGCCTAGTGGGATGATGTAACTATTTACACTGAATTATGGGTTGAAATGTTTTTCATAGGAAAGTTATAATCACTCTAACCTAAAACTAAGCCAAAAAGCATTGCTACACAATTGTGGAAAACGTGAAATTGAACAGAAATAGAAAACTGTGACCCTGTTTGGCAATGTACCCTTCTGAAGGTCTGGTCTCCCTCTCTCTGCCCTTCCCCTGAAGGACGCAGCGCTCTGGCCTGGGTCTGTGACCGGGTGTGGTAGAGCTGGTCCAGACTCAGCGGACCCGCGGAATGAGGCACCACCTGCTCCTGGCACACCCTCACCATGGTTATTACGTCTGAGCCCATTACTGCAGCTTTTGTTTCAACTCATCCCCTCGGGGGCTGTCCTCTCTCTCTCACTGCCCCTCGACATTACCAAGCACGATGTCCTTCTCCAGGGACTGGCCTCTCTTGAGACCCTGTCCAAAGTATGAGAGGCAAAGTCTCACTGCCCTGGCCTCTAAGGAGCACTCTGGCTGTACTTCTTCCAAGACAGATTCATTTGTTCTTTTGGCAGCCCGTGGAGCTTCCAACATTCTTCGCCAGCACGGCAGTTCAAATGTCTCGATTTGTGTCACTCAATGGCAGGGTTGGCATCCTGAAGGGACTAGGTTGGGGAGCAACAGGAAGCCTGGAGGGTACTATCAGGGCTATGTGATGGACAGGGCAGGTTTTCCCAAGGAAAACCCTCATAGGACAGCTTTGCTCCCCTTGGAAAATAAGCAGGTGCATTGTCATGATGGAGAACAATATTCTTGGTGCAAATTTCTGGCCTCTTTTCCACTAAAACAGTTTTCTATTTTCTGGAAACTTGTTTCCAATAAGCCCCCATGATCAACCTGCGCCCTTAGAGAAAATCTATCAAGATAGACCCTCTGAAATCCAAAAGCAACAGTCTCCATCACCTTCTGAGCTGACCCCTCTGCCTTGAGTTTAAGTGACCCGAAAGCCCCCTCAGAAAGCCCTGCTCTGAAACTAAAAGGAGCCTGGCGGTGCCGGGAGGTGAGCACTGAACTGCCAACCCCAAGGTCAGCAGTGCAGACCCATCAGCTGCTCCTCAGAGAACAATTAGACTGCTCCCATCAAGATTGCCTGTCTCAGACACCCTGCTACAGAGGTGCCAGTCCATTGGAATGAACTCAGGGACAGTCGGTTTGGTTGTGGTAAAGAGATCAAGACACAAGTATTACTGTGACAACTTATCTGCAGCCACTCACTGATTACAGAGATATGTTCAAACCCATTTTGTTTGCAATAAAACCATCCATGTGTGAACTGAAACCCCAGTAGCAATACTTTTGAACTTGCCTATAGTTGGATGGATAGATAGATAGATAGATAGATAGATGTAAATAGATATTTATCATGAAAGCAAATATTGAGATACATGGCTAGAGAATTGCAAATAAAAATAATCAATCAATGTCTAACGATTCAGGAAATGCTATCCCTTTAGAAGTCTTCCCTCTCTTGCACTTCAAGATTCCATATAGTCAAATGAGACTAAAGATAACATCGAGTTATGGTTTACTAAGAGAGAGAGAAAATAATGTTTTTAGGATTTCCTCTGCAGTAACAGCCCAACCCACTGGCTAGTAGCTGTGCAACAAGATCCATCCCCTTTCCTCTTTGCCCGTCAAACCTCTCGCCCATCAGCTCTTCTCTAAGCAAGCCTTCCTGTACCTTTAGGCTCCTCCGGTATCACCCGCAGCTTCACCTCCTTTTTGAACACCCGGCTCTCCCTTTCAAGGCGGATTTCACACGTGTAGGTTCCTTGGTCGGCCTTCTGCACGTCTTGGAGAAGAAGAGAGCCTTCGTTGCGTGAGATGTCCCCCACCAAACGTACACGATGCAGGAAGCGCCCTATGGTCACGCTGTGGTTGGCATAGTAATACAGCACATAATCAACCTGGGAGGGACACAACATTGGAGAACGTAAAACATCAGAGGCAAAGTCCCCGTTATAGGTAGAAGACGTTGTCGTCGTCGTCACCACCATCACTCTAACCCAGAAGACCGTGGTGCCCAGTCATACTAATAGTGAGTCAGGACATAGTCTAACACATCCTCGGTCACTGCCATTGAGTCCACACTGAGTCACAGTGACCCTCAGAGACTGAAAGGGTTGACAGGAGTAGGAAGCTCAGTCTTTCTCCCACGGAGCTACTGATGTTTCCCAACTGCTGACCAAGCACATATCGCCACCCAACACGTAACCGCCACACCACCGGGCCTCCTGAAGCTCGTGTTATCTTCTTTTATTATTTAATTTAATTTATCGGGAGCGCACAGGGCCATACTACCAAGGCCTTCAGGAATACAGAGCCTGCCACTTGTCCAACGGGCCAGCCCAAAAGGATGGTTTCGACTTCACAGCTTCTTCTCAACCATTCTGTCTTCAAACACATCGGCATTCGATGCGATGTGGATCTTCTGCTACCTAAGGAACTCGCTTTAACCGCCCTCCTTGTTTTGAAGCGTGGGGTGAATAGGCGTGACTGCTGTGAACCCTGGCCACAGCAGCCTGGAGTACTCTTACACCAAAAGGACCTCACATACCTGTCTGGAGCCTGCCAACTCCAGTACAGGGCAATCTTATGGATGTGGACAACCTGGAAGAGAGAGAGCCCTACTCCGAAAGCCAATTGCCAGGACTTTTCACCAGATCCTTGATAGTGGAGATCAGAGAAGCCTCCAGAGTTCCTAAAGAAAGCTTCTTGCTTCTTGTGGCCAAAGAAGCATTTGCTTTCTGCAGACCCAGGTCAAAGGTGCAGATCTTAGCATCAAGGATACCTCAGCAAAAGTAATACTGGGGGGTAGATTTTCTTTCTACACCATGGATAGCCCAGGGCAGGGCGGCAGCCATGGCCTCAACACCACGATCTCTATGGCATACTGAAGGGAAAGAAGTCTGTAATTCATTTTATACAAAGACAAATGGGATGACTAGATGGTTCACACATTTCTATATCTTACAGTTTAAGGAAACATGGGGCATCACTCAAGATCACTTTGGGGACTCAAATGCATCACTTTTGAAAACCACCTCCAATTTCCACCTTGTTTTTGCCCTAACCTACAAATTACATGGTATTCAAATGACATGAGGAGTTCCCATTTCTGGCTGTCACTTCTCTCCTTCCTGTCCTCAAGGCAGCAGAGCATAATATAGGCAAAAAGAGTTATCAATGGGGAATAACTACAGGGTAGGTGGGGCGGAGAACCCTGAAATTCTTAGTTCTACTTATACCCTGGGTCTATCTCTCTACTAAGAAGAAATAGTCGCCGTAATTTTCCTGGGAGTCATTGTAGAAGAAACTCCTGGTAGTACACCACCAAGATCAGCAGGTCAGACAGCAGGCTGCTTGGCTCCTGGACTGCAGAAACGAATGGATGTCAAGATCTGTGGATAACACAGCAATAGGGCAGGCTCACACGCTAAGAACTGGAGATCAGATTATGAAAGCAGGGTAAAGGATCCAGAGTTTGCAGGAAACGTCACCACATCCATATAGATTTGATGAGGGCCACTACATCCATGTAGATTTGAGGAGATTCCCTTTACATCAGCTCAGGGTCAATCACCTCCGAACACACCATGGGAGGCAATTCCATAGCTGCTAAACAAGACCATCATGGTCCCGCCAGGCTGACTATCTTAGCCATCACATTCTACTCACTGTCAACTTTACATGGGTACAGATGTCCTTAAATCATATGCGATCTCAAAAAAAATTATATGTGATCTCTAAATAAAGACTGTCATGGAATTTATTCTTGTGCAACTAGCATGCTTATGAACTGGAAGTTAAGAAAGTCAAGAGGAAAAGGATGATAGGTTTCCACAAAATATGTCATCCTGTCCACTTAATGGTTAAAATCCCCCTTTGCCAAGACCATCCTTTGGTGGGCGTTCACCTGAGATCCAAATATCTTCAATTCTTTGGCCCTTCTAGAAAAGCCTATCCACCTACCTTTCTCCACCTTTGCCTCCTTGTCATTAGCTTTCCCATCATGCACCTTGGAAATCCCTAACTACCCAGTCAAATCATTGACCACAGACCACAAATCAGTACACAGCCACTCCTCCTTTGGCTACTCCTCCTTCTAGGCAAATCAAGCAATTAGATGCACTGCCTACAGTTCTGCCCTTCATCACTGTCCTTCGGGGAGGTCCCCAAAAGGGGCTGCACTGTTGTTGCTGCCTACTTTTGAGTAGGGCCTGCAGAACCATCGATGAACCAGACACAAGTTTTCTCTTCATCAGTCAACTGATCATAATGAGCCCATTGATGGAGACTAGAAGAAAAAAGATAATGTGACAGGAGTAGAGGCCATGGGCCTTTGGGCCATACTATTTTCACCTAATGTTGGAATGCTGCTGTGCACATCCGCCTTTATGACACTTGGGGCCATACAGCACCCACTTCATGAGGAACAGCTCGGACCTTGTGGCTTGGTGGTCCATGGTGAGATAGTTGATCCCTACTAAGGCAGTAGAAAGCCAAAAGCTTGTTCTCAAAAGAACAGTAATCTTCAGAGGATGCAGAGATTTGCTGCCAAACCCTAAGGGTCTGTTCATGACTCACCAAGTGGGGCCTGCAAACAACAATACAGCATCTCTGTCTGTCACTGGCACTCCAAGCACCACTTGCTAAGCAAAATTACATGGCTAAAGTGGCACAGCAGTTTTCGTGGCAGTCTGAACGTGTTACACAGCCTGCTCTTGTTCTGGGACCCATTCAAAACTGGAAGTTTTTTTTTTTTTGTGGTCACTTCATAAATAAGCCAAAATAACTACCCAATGGAGGGATGTGTTGAGTTAAGAACCCAGAGGTGCTGGACTTCCTTTTCAGTGATGGGTTAGGGTCCTTATTTAATAACTGACCCATCACATCAGTTAGAATATTTCAACATGTCTCACACTACTGCATCCCTAGAAACTTCATTGAGGTGGAAGGTGTCAAAAATCTTATCAGGTAATTTCCCACACTATCCCACACAGATTTCTTACAATGAGTCAAGAGCCATTGATAAATCTTCCTCACTAGCTCCAGTTAGCATGATATAATCAATGTGATGGCCCGATGGGGTGTCTGGTGGAAGAGAAAGAAACTCAATCTCCCCTTGACTAAATTATGACATAGTAATGGAGAGTTGCTATACCCTATGAGGTAGGACAATGAAGGTGTGTTACTGAACTTGTCAGCTGAAGACAAAGTGATTCTCAGGACCCGGCAGACCCAGAATTGAGAAAAAGACATTGGCCGGATCAATAGCTTTATACCAGGTACCAGGAAATTTATTAATTTGCTCAAGCAATGAAACTGTCTGGAACAGTGGCTACAATTGGAGTCATCAGCTCTCTAAGTTGACAATAATCCACTGACATTTTTCAAGATTCATCCTTTTTTTCCCCGATGCAGACTAAGTAGGCAAATTAAATGGTGTGATGGAATTATCACTTCTGTAGCCTTCAAATCCTTGATAGTGGCAGTAACCTCTGAAAATCCTCAGGAATGCAGTATTGCTTTTGGTCTCAGCATTTTCCAAGGTCAAGACGATTCTAATGGGCTCCAGTTGGTTTTCCCTTACTCCACGTGTCGGGAACCCAGTGTCAGAGCTCTGCTAGTTGCTGGGCTTGTCTACTCTAATGATGCTTTCTGCTGTTCTGCTGTTGTTGGTGGTGAAATGTGCTGCCGAGTGGACTCCAAGCCATAAGGACCCCACGCACAACAGAATGAAGCACTGCACAGTCACATGCCACCCTCACAATTGTTCCTACCACACATGACGGCCCACTCCAGAAATTGATCTCAGCTGACCCTAGGTCCCAGGTCCCTAAGACAAAGTCCTGCCATCCTTGCCTTGAAGACGCATTCTGGCCTTTCTTCTTCCAACCCAGATGAGCTTTTCCTGTAAGCAGTCCATGGTACTTTCAATAACCCCTCCAGCCACACACGCCAAAAGCATGGGTTCTTCTCCGGTCTTCCTTATTCCAGGCCCAACTTTCGCACGCAAACGATGCAATGGAGAATACCATGACTTGGATCAGGCCCACCTTACTCCTCAAAGTAACCTCCTTGCTTTTCTTTACTCTGAAGAGGTCATGTGTCGCAGATTTACCTAACAGAATATGTCTTTGGATCTCCTGACGGCTGCTTCCATGAGCATTCATTGTGGGTCCAGTAAGATGAAATCCTTGACAACTTCAACCTTTGCTTCATTTATTATGGTGTGACCTATTGGTCCCATTGTGAAGATTTTGATCTTCCTCCCACTGAGCTGTAAGCCGGACTTTAAGGTTACTATCCTCGATCTTCAACAGCAAGTGTTTTGATTCCTCCTCACGCCTCACAAGCAAGGTGGTGTCATCTGCACACCACACGTTGTTACTAAGCCTTCTTCCAATGCTCATGCCACTCTCTTCTTTGTGTAATCCAGTTTCTCTGATGATTTTCTCAGCACACAGATTGAACGAGTATGGTGAGAGAATACAACCCTGACACACCTTTCCTGATTTTAAACCGTTTGATATTCCTTTGTTCTGTTTGCACAACTGCCTCTTGATCCATGCACACATTCCTTATGAGCACAATAAAGGGCTCCAGAATTCCCAATTTTCTGAAGGTTGTCCACAGTTTAGTATGGTTCTCACAGCTGAATGCCTTTACATAGTCAATGAAACGCAATAAAATATCTTTCTGACATTCCCTGCTTTGCACTAAGATCCATTCGACATCAGCAATGATATCCATTGTTCCATGTCCTTTTCTGAATCTGGCCTGAACCTCCTGTCAAGGTCCTGCTGCAACTGTTCCTGGATGAGCGCATGTAAAATTTTACTTGTGTGCAATATCAGTACTATTATTCTATAGCTTGAGCATTCTGTTGGGTCGCCTTTCTTTGGAATAAACACAAATATGGAACTTTTCCAGTCAGTTACCTGGGCAGCTGTCTTTCAAATTTTCTGGCATAGTCAAGTGAGTACTTCTAGTGCTTCTTCAGCTTTCTGAAACATTTCGATGCCCATTCTGTCAGTGTCTGATAATTCAAGTTAGATTGTTATGCCCTTGCCCAAGAATTCTTCTGCTTGTACGAATCAAGTAAATACTTAGTATTTACTTTTTCGCCCAGCCTAAATAGCCAGCATCATGAATGCACATGAGTCAGAGCCAGCACCATGAATTCACAAGCATCAGACGATTCTGTTTACTGCGTTGTCTCTGCTGTCCATTAAGGTAACCACGTCACATGATCTTTATCACTGAATACTGCAACTCGTCTCAACTACCATGGGTCCAATCAACCCCATGATAGAGAAGTGTGCTAATTCAATGAGGGCAGTTAAGTGAGCTCAAATCTCACTAGATAAAGCAGGGTGATAGTGAAGGCTTTGTGCCAAGTTGGCTGAGCCAGGATTCCCAGTCGTTTGGCAGTTAACACACAGTAATCCCCCGTGACCTGACTCAATATAATATAATCACAGTCAATCAATTATAAGCCTGCATAAAGGAATAAGCTTAGGATGGAATGCCACCTCCTTATTCAGGCCACAGCTCTGATACAGTGAATTGAATGTATGTACGTGATCAGGGGAGTGATCTGCTTCTGACACAGGACATGCTGTGGGGGGGAAAGTGATTGCTTTATGCTGTGTCTGGACCCTACAGCTGTCTTGTCAACCTCTAGTTCTTTGGACTTGAGCCAGTGACCCAGAAGTCATCAGTGGCCTGTCATCTGACTTACCAATCTTCTATTCGTAGATCCTCCAGTCAGAAGCCTGACCTGCTGACATGGAATTCTTCCTCATCTGCAGCCACCAGCCTGTGGCTTTCTTACTGACCATCAATTCCCCCAGCTTCACCAGTCAGGAGAAGCCTCCAGCCTAGCATCAGACCCATGGACTTGAATTCACCTGGACACAGGCTTTCACATTTCTACAGTCTTACGAGCCATTTTCCTGATATAAATGTCTATGAGTATGTATGTGTGTATGTGTATCATTGTCTTTGTTTCTCTAGAGAACTTAGCCTACAACAAACAGCCACCACACTAGTCTCCAAGAATCTCTCCACATAATCACTCTAACATGCCTCTTGCCCTGCAGGAACCAAGGTAGCTCTGGCTATCAGATTGATTAATGTAGACCACTGCATAACCCCATGCTTCAGCCAAACAACCAAAGAGATTATTAGATCCTTTCCTAGCCTCTCAAGCTGAAACACTGAATAAAGAAGCTGTGCTTAGTGGGTTCATATTAATAAACTCAGATTTATTTTCCTGTATGTACTTTGCACTATTATCCCACATCTGTAATAGTCACTCACACACAAAACAGGGTTTTTTTCTGTGTGTATATATTAGAATAATCAACCCGTTCCTTGAGACTAGAGTAAACTTCTTCTGTTTTGAGCCTCACTTTTTAGAGCCTGTTGCAACTTCAGCCTAGTTATAGGTCTAGAAGCAAAAATGAGTGATGAGATTATGTCCTGGAAACATTCAACAATGTCTTGTAAATCATCTGCCTCAAGAGATGTCCCAGACAAGGCCCCAGCTGCAGGTACCTTTAAGTGAATCTCATCATGTGGGGAAAGGGGTCATAGGTTTACTGATAATGAATTTGCAGACAAAGATGGAGCGATCTCTTCAGATGGGAGGGTGGTGCTGTTGGCAGAAATAATTCAATGGAATTTGAGGCTCATTGGTCCTATGTTTCTGAAAATGTGTTCATATGTCACCTTCTCAGGATCCAATTTCTTCCCAATCAATGGCCTCACTTTTTCTCCAGACACTATTCGAGATTGGGGTTTCAATTGGTGTTGTCATTCTGCCACTCTTACAGTAAGACTCTGAGTTTGTTTTTCAGCACCATCAGCCCTGTCTCTATAGGAAGTAAGGCATTCATTCAGGGCATAGGTGGTAACTTTGGGGACCTTTATGCCGCTCTCGAGCTACGACACTAAAACTTTGAGTTCATCTTTTTCTTTCACCACTTCGTCTGGTGAAAGCAGGACCAACCAACCAGCTTCCTCATGGTACTCCACATTCCGACAACACTGTAGAAAAGCATCCAAAACGAAATCATTCCACTCCGGTTTCCCACATGTAGGTCATCTACCAGTGGTGGTAACTTCCTTGTTTCTATCCCCACAGACACCGCGGGTGAGCAGTGCCCTACTTCAACTCCAGACCCAATTTAAAACATCCGTCTTTACAGTTTTGTTTTTTCTAGAACAACCCCCTCCCCATTACAGAATGTCTTAGCCTGGGTTTTCTAGAGAAACACACCCAATGAGGTGCGTGGGGCGTTCTGACCCAGCGGGACCCCACGTACGCCAGACTAAAACATCACCCAGTGTGAGGAGGGAACACCAACCCAGCATGACTCCGCCCTCCTCCCTTCCTCAGATCAGGGTCAATCACATCCTAGCAGGTCCTGGAGACTCATGACGTCAGCATCGAAGTTCCACATCACATCGTTGCACACCTGCCTGACATGGGTACCCTGGACCGGGCCAGCGAGCCAGTCACCGTCACCCTAACAACTGCTTCTGCCTTCCCAGATCAGGAAGCTGAAGCTCAGCAAGGTGAAGTAGCTGGCTGATGACATGGCCGAGCGGCTGAGACGAGGAGGAGCCCTAGTTCTGACGGCTTTCAAAACCCACACTCTCGCCACACTGAGACACAATCCACACCTGACAACCAGGCTGGCCCCACCACTTCCCCACGGCGACTGCTCCTCCTCCTTACCTCCGCACCCTCTGCCGACAAAAACATCCAGTCCACCTTGGTCACTCGCTTCTTTTCTGTGCTCTGGAAAACACACTCCATCAGGGCGGAATCACCCACAGGGACTAATAGGTCGGGGGTAGAAATAATGTGGTCCTTCAGGCCCAAGGAGTAATCTGTAGAAGGCAACAAGAAAGAGAACGTGCCATCTTGACAAGACGTCTCTACGATAAAAATGCATCCCAATCACCAAGGCAACTTCTGCCTTGAGAGAAGTCAAGGTTAGATCTTTTCTTCCCCCCACCCCAACTCGCCCCCCCCCCACCGGCATCACTGTCCTGGTGGGAGTAGGAAGCCCAGCCTTGCTCTTGGAGAGCTGTTGCTGGATTTGAACCGTCAACCCTGTGGGTTGCAGTCCCGCACACAACCACTAGGCCACCAGGGCTCAGCTGTCTCGGAGACTTTTCACGCATGCCAGCGATGCCAAGGACAAAGATGTCCGCCTGGTGCCGTGCAGAGGGCTTCTGCCCGCTGCTGGCTATAATAAATGTCAGCGGGTCTCTTCTCCTGTGTAGTACCATCCCCCTTTGCCGCATACCCACACGCACACTTTCTTTTTTAAAAAAGAAATCATTTTACTGTGGGCTCTGACAGCTCTTATCACAATCCATACACACATCCATCGTGTCAAGTACATTTGTACCTAGGTCGCCATCATTATTTTCAAATCATGTCCTCTCTGCTTGAGCCCTTGAGATCATCTCCTCACTTCTCTTCCTTCCCCCCTCCCTCCCTCCCTCATGAACTCTTGATAATTTACAACAGCAAAAAAATTTTTTTCATATCTTACACCAACCGCTGTCTCCCTTTACCCACTTTGCTGCTGTTGGTCCCCCTGGGAAGGGGTTATATGTAGATCATTGTGATCAGTTCCCACTTTCTCTCTTCCCTCACTTTCCCCTTGCCCTCCTGGTATTGCTACTCTCATGATTGATGCTGAGGGGTTTATCTGTCCTGGATTCCCTCTGTTCCCAGCTCTTTTCTGTACCCATGTACATGCAGGTCACTAAAAGAAAAGCAGGTCTAGCAGGATTTGTAAAGCAGAATTGGGGTCATGATCGTGGAGGGGGGGGGGAGCACTAAAGAAGTGGAGGAGAGTTGTATGTTTCATCATTTGCTACACTGCACCCTGACTGGCTTGTCTCCTCCCCATGACCCTTCTGTAAGAGGATGTCCACTTGTCTACAGGTGGACTTTGGGTCTCCCCTCGGTGCTCCCCCTCTTGCACAGTGATGGGATTTCTCAAAGAAGGAGGGAAGCCCCCAAACCCTGCCTTCCTGGTCCTCACTTTGGACACCCCATCTGTTTACCACACACAGGAAAAGATAATGCTATCCATTTCCCAGGAGCTCCCTAATAGAAAATCCAGGGCCTGGGTTTTATCTGTTCACTTCTTCTTTCCTTCATCTTTAAAACAAGGCTTGTCTCTGAAACTTTCTGGTTGACCCTGTTCTGGCAATTAGACCAATGCAGAAGACAGCTTCCCCCTTGCAGTGCCTCCTGAGTGCTCAGCCCTCAGTTTGCCTGGCTTTGTCATTTGCCCTGGCTTCTCAGCTTCTAAGCCTCTCTTCACACATGACCCGGCCCCATCATCTGCACGCTGCTCAAGGCGAGGTCACTAAAAGAAAAGCAGTACAGAAGTCTGTCTCTTATCACAAGACACGCGCTGATGCAAGCAAACAAAGATCAAGAGACCAGATAGCGCTTCTCAGAGGCCAGTGAAACAACCACATATGGCGCTCACCAGACAATATGCCAGACTTTGCCATCCAAGCTGCTTCGCTGAGAGAGGAGTGTCCACTCCCTGTCCCACAGCAGGAGGATTTGAGAGGGGCCAGGGGAGCGAGGGAGGGAACTAGAAGCACTGTGGAGAGTGTCATTTTGAAGGAAGTCAAATCACCACCAAACCGTGTTTGGAATTTTGCTGTAAGAAAGCAGGTCCATCTAGTGGTATACGAAGGGATCCCTGTGCGAGTGTTGGCTGCAGGGGAGTGGGGGGGCTGGAGGGGACAGAGAGAAGAACACACAGCAACTTGGCTGGCAGTCACCTTTGTTAGAAATCGCTGCATGAAAATGAGATTTCTCTCTACGAAGTCCCCTTGTCCCTTTCTGTTACCTCGGGGCCAGACAAGCAAACACCCACCGCTACTTCCCAGGCCTCTGATGCCCTCTGAGATAGCGCTCCTTCTGATTCCCTGGAAAAGGGAACCATGGTTGTCATGTGTTCGGGGGTATGCGTGTGCCCCTGTGTATGGTGTGTGTATGTGTGATGACTGTGTGCATGTGTATGTGTGTGTGGTGTGTGGGTGTGTGTGGTGTGTGTCTGTGTTGTGTGTGGTATGTGTGCTTATGTGATGTATGTGAGGTGTGTAGGAGTATGTTTGTATGTGGTGTGTGTGTGGTGTGGGGGGGATGTTTGTATGTGGTGTGTATGTAAGTGGTGTGCATGTGGTATGTGTGTTTATGTGGTATGTGTGTATATGGTGTGTATGTGTGTATATGGTGTGTATGTTGCTATGTATATGTATGTGTGTATGTGTGTGTGGTATGCATGTGGTATGTGTATGAGGTGTGGGGGGTGTGCGTTTATGTGATATATGTGTTATGTGGCGTGTGTGTCTGTACGTGTATGCATGTGTGTATGGTGTGTGATGTGTTATGTGGTGTGTGCATGTGCAGTATGTGTATGTACGTATGTGTCATATGTATGTGTATGTACGTGTGTGCGTGTATATGTGGTATGTGGTGTTGTGTGGTGTGTGTGTGTATGGTGTGTGTATAAGTGGTGTGTGAGTGTTGTATGTGTGTTTATGTGGTGTCTGTATGTGTGCTGCATGTATGTGTGTGTGTGTGTGGTATGTATGTGCGCATGTGTGTGTGTGTGCATGACACTGCCCAGAAGGGCGGCAAAAGCAGTCCACCATGTCCTTTGAGTCATGGTGGCACTTCCAAGAGGTCATAGGAAGAGCAAATGAAAGGCCGTGGGGCTCTGGTGCGGCCAGCGGGGACGGCAGCAGGCTGCTCTGTGGCACAAGGCCTGTGTGGGCCGGACCAACTCACTGGCACCTCACAACAGTAACAATGCGGCGGGTGCGGGGGGCGGGGGGCGCAGGAGATGCAGTGAGGAGGAGTTGACTGATGCCAAAGGGCTCCAGTGGAAAGAAAATATTTTGAAAATGATGATGGCAACATACATACAAATGTGCTGGACACGATGGACGGATTGTGAGAAGAGCTATACGAGACCCCCCAAAATGATTTCACTTAAAAGGCACGTACTGAATTTCTTCTTCCTGCTGAACTCCAGCCATGGACTAACGAGCCGACGAGATGGAGCCAGGGAGCCAGCGTGGGCCGGTGGGAGCGGGCCTCCCAGGGAGACCTGGGGTGGGGTCTGTGGATGTGGGGCTTCGGAAGCGGGAAGCAGGGACTCCAGTCAAGGGAACTACTTCTCCAAATGGGGAAGACCATGTTGCAATTCAGGAACTACCAGAAGGTGCTTGTGGTGAGAATGTGAGAACAACCATCAAAAATCTGTGAGTCTTGGTGATTACTGGGGAATTTCAGTTCTCAATGTGAAGAGCAGCTGTGCTATTTAGCGATGGACCTGGGGTGTCTCCTGGAGACAGAGGATGCTGTGCTTCCCAAGCAGGTTCTGTGTCCAGCTCTGTGGACCACCCTCGGTCCAGGTTTTCCATGTCAAGCATCCAGGACAGACACACAACGGACCTTCTGAAGCACAGGAGCGTGTGCGGCATCAGGAGAGGGCTCATGCCTGGATGTCGTGGAGAGGGAGACCCGGCTCAGCTGCCCGGTTGGCTCCAAAGTGGAGAGGTGGCGAGGAAGAGGAGGACCGGGGCTAGGGCTGGCCCCGTGGCTGCCCACGGGGCCTCAACAGGCGAGCAGCTGTGAGCAGGGCGCCGGCCCAGGCAGCCTCTGACCATGTGGCGCGCTGGGCCCAGAAGCTCTCAGCATCAAACAACCATACCCACTCACCCACCCCGGGCCCTGGCTGCCACTTACCCAGCAACATGGGCACCAGAAGGAGTTTCGATGGGCAAAGCATGCCGCTGTCCATTGTTCAGTCTTAAAGGAAAACAGAGGGGGGAGCAAGGCAAGTTCATTACTGTCATAAATCTGGATGTGCCAGGCTGCTAACTACAAGGTCGGCTGTTCAAAACCACCAGCCAGAGAGAGAGAGAGAGAGAGAGAGAGAGAGAGAGAGAGAGGTGTGTGCTTACTACTGCAAAGAGTTGGTCTTGGAAAGGCACAGGGACAGTCCCACCTTGTCCCACAGAGTCACCATAAGTCAGCCTCGACATTGCGGGGAGTTCTGTGAGGATCAGCTGGGTGGCCGTGGGCGGGTTGGTTTGGGTTAAGGAGCCTGCTGACGGTGTGGGTTTGGCTGCCCAACCAAGGTATTGGCACTTCAAACCAACCAGCGGCTCCTCAGGAAGCAGAGGAGACCGTCTGCTCCAATGAGGAAGCAGAGGAGACCGTCTGCTCCAATAAAGATGGACTGTGGCAGAAACCTGTGTGGGGTTCCTCTGAGGCACATCCCCTGGATGGCAGGCGGTTTCCTTTTGGATTTGCCTTGGGTGGTTTTCTAAAGCCCCTGGGGGGTGCAGACTGATAAAGTGCTCGCCAGGCCCGGCATCGACTTCCAAAAGACCAGCCCCTGCCAACCTTGTGGGTCAAAGTCTACTGACACACCAGGGTACGTCTCGAGTTGGCATCAACTGGCCAGGAGCTAATTGGTTAGATGTATTCATAGGTGTAAGGGAGATTAAAGGAAAGTTGCTTTTCAGGAGAGAAAAGAAACTGTAGGCTGCCGTGGAGATGACAACCCTAGACATTGCATAACCTGAGACTTTGATATTCGAACAGTTGGCTGGGGGGCAGGAGGGGGGGGAGACCACCCAACCTGCAATTGCACTATCCTCACTCCCAATAATGAGAATTGCTGTTTATAAGCATCTCAAGAGTGGGACATGTAGGCAGAAGATACACTAAAAAGTGGGGATTTTAAAACTCAGTGAGGACATCAACTAAATTCTCTGACACAGAGAACCCACAGGAAATGTCTATAGACAGCTTTCTTACTATCATTCATATCCCTTAACTTTTTCAGGTGACATGGGTAGAATGAAAATTGGGCTGTGCCAGGGCAGAAGTCCATTGAAGGGTGTATATTTAATTTCACTGCATTCACCAGCTTCTAGGAAAGGAGTTGGCATTTTTGAAAAATGTCCTGATTTTTCTTAGCTAAACAAAAGCATTCTAATTTCAAACAGGACAACCCAGCCTTGGATTTCCACCAACCACAGTTCCTGGTCTCAGCTGCCACTCTTGTATCCTAACCGACCACTGCTCCTGGTCTCAGTCATCACCCTCTATCCTAACCAACCAGCTCTGGGAAAAATCCACCTCAGAGGAGCTGCTTTAAGAATGGCCCTGATAGGATGCGAATAACACAATACCCTACAAACAGAATATGGTGGCCATTTTAATTTGTAAAAGACAATGACCTCAGAGATTCCCTTGCCCATATTCTAATCACCTAACCCCTCCCTTTGGAAAGTCCAGGTCAAACTTTTCAAGTCCTATCCTAGACCCCATTTAGTCAACTTTGCTAAACGTCTTTCCTCACAGATAACAAGGGGGAAATGAACCAATGTAGTAATGTCTCCGTGCTTTGAAAAATAGGAAACCTTACCATATTAGGATCCCCTCTTATTAATCTCTTATTTCTCAGATAGAAGACAGAGCTCACAGCTTTGGTGACTATTGGGTTCTGAGCCTATTATACCTTCACCATGAATGGCAAGTGATAACTCAGAATGAACTGGAAATGCTCCATTCCCATTTTTTAATCCCATTATAAAATTGTAAATTTTCCTTACACTGAGTCAGCTATTCCAAGAGTCATGTTAATCTTCCCCAAACATTAGTGCACACAATTCGAACCTGGATTTCTCTCAGGATGGCCATACCCCTGATCATACATACCTCACTGCACCTCCTCAGCCCACCCCACATCTATGTGTCGCCAGACCAAGAATCATATCTGGGACACTGTCACCCACAGAGAGCTGATGTGTTCCCTTTTCTGCCCGCAGGCTGCACACGTGCCCTCCCCTTTGCAGCATCTCATCTGCAGAGCAGCAGAGGGTTTGTTGGGGCCCCGGGGGAACAAAGGGGGAGTGTCCTTGACTACTTACCAAAAGGCTGGCAGGGACCTCCAATTGGAGAGGCCCAGAAGAAACACTTGAGCACTGTGCTTCCGAACACCCGCCACTGAAACTCCTGTGGATTTCCACAGTTCTCCCCGCCACACATGGGGTCGCCATGAGCCAGGTCAACTGAGTGGCAATTGGTAACCGGTGTCCGTGCCTGTCACCAATTCCTATCCCTTTGTCCCCCGCTCTTGTGTTACAGCACCTAGCCAAATGTCCGGCACGCGCCCTACATGCTGGCAGCTGCCAAAGTGCCCATCCACTTGAAATCGACCCGGAGACATCCTGGGTCACTCTAACTCTCTGACTCCCTGGCCATGTGCTTCCGTAGTACTGTGATCGTGTCTGTGTGGTGCGTGTGTGGTAATGGATTGCCCTCTATTTGTCTGCATGCTCATTGGACTAACATCTTTCCCTCCACCACCATCCTCAAGACTCCACATTCCTTCAGACCAAGAACCGTGCCTCTGCAGCTCGCCTCCACTCCACCAGAAGAGTCTCAGCGGCCGTGACGACAGCAGAATCCATCGAACATTCTCCACATCTACCTTGATTTCTGCTTTGCTCTCACCATTGATTTATCTTCTCGGTTCATGTTCTTCAGATAATCCGACGTCATATGTTATCTCATGGGTCGGTTAAGTGTTCTGACCTGGATTTTATGCCTCTTTCACACTCTAGCGATCTCCTGTGGCTACTGAGGAGGAAGGGGAATTCTTTCTAGATGGGTCCCCTTTCCTATTCTTAGTAGTGTGAGCGGTATAGGGGAAGAATTGTCTCTGACCTAAGTATGCCCGGGGGTAGGGGAGGGGGAATCCTCAGAAAAGAAGATCCATGATGAAGAGACTACCCCATAGGATATGAGACCCAAGAACCAGACTCCCTGCCATCTAGGAGATTCTGATCCTGGAGGACAGGGGGGAATGAGCCCTGTGGGTTTCAGAGACTAAAATTCTTGACAGGAGAAACCCTCGTCTTTCTCCCACACAGGACAGGAAAGGGATACCCAAATATTACAGGGTGGCCATAGAAAAAGTACAAGCACTGAATATTCCCCAGGGCCACCGGATATATATTTCATCCAAACGATCGTCCTAAAGTTATCCAGACAAAAATACAGAGGTTCTGCCCCACTGTTGAAGGTTTTGCCTTTCATAAAGACAACCAGTCACTCAACAAGTAGACAACAGCAAAGTCTTCATTATCCGTTGAGTCCTCTCCATGCTGCTGAGAACTTCCAGAGTCCTGGGTTTTCTTACGTTAGAAACAAATCCACCTATCGACTCATTGCAAAATCAGCTTCATTCCGCCTGGTCTTTCAGGGGCTTCTTAAACTCAAGCGATGGCTGTCAATCCTCTACTTGAAGAGGGTTTTGGAGGGCATTCATTTTCTCTTGTCCCTCCCTCAATCTAAGTGGCATGGAAAAATCCTGATGTCAGGAGCATGCAGAGAACAGCCTGAGAAGTCTGACTCTTTAGGGAGATCTAAATTCCTGGGTCCTTAAGAGTAAGTTTGGTTTTTAAGGAAGATTAAATATGCTGCTCTAGGAGTGGGTGAAGAGAAGCCATGGAGCTGAAGGACACTTGGTCGTGGGTAACTTTAAAAAGCCAGCCTGACCCCCCCCCCACTCCCAGCACCCCCATCATCATCTATGAAAAGCAAGCACCCCTCTTCTTTTCAGACTTCTGAAGCTGAGCTTCTGCGCTACAGACATCCACCCTCACCCCTGGGCTCCCTCGTGATGGTCTCTCTGCTGAGAGGGGCGTTCTGAGATCGTGCCCTCTTAAAAGATGACCCAGCAACTGCTGCAGAACCAGCTTTCTGAGTGACAATGGCCCCACTCACTGCTGCAGAAATAGGAGGAAATCACTTACCTCTGATGCAAAGTACCTGAGAGAAGCAATGTCCCTGCACGGCAGTTCCCCACGCCCCGCTGCACAGCCGTCTGCCAGCAGACCATGTCAGACCCTGCTCATGCACGCCACCGAGTTGCTGGCAGAAGCACAAACAGGAACCTCTCGGTCAAGTTTTCATTTCAGTCACTTCCCCCGTTACCTCATGTATGCTCACATTTCCACACTGAAGAGGAATGAATGTACCTTCTGAAGTAAGCTCTTATTACAGAGCTCTGTAGGGGCCATCCCCGTGCTCGATGACAAGTTCCCTGAGGGTGGGCTCTTGAACGGCATCAGACAAGCATCTGTGGAGGCGGAGGTCTGCCTCACGCAGGCAAAACACAACCAATTTTGAGTCCATACAAAAATGTTTCTCTGCCTTCGAGATACCCCCACCTCTGCTTGTTCTCTTTCAAGGCAGAATTCCAATGCAGTCGTGAAATCCTTCCACCTTCTTCTAAAAAAATGCCTGCACACGGACTGCCCATAGGACCACAAAGATCTGTCTTGGAAGAAGTAGCAATAGCCTGCTCCTTTAGAGGCCAAGTGGGTGAGGCGTCATCTCACAGATTGTGGGGGTGCTATTAGGAGAGGACTGCATGCCTGATGAAGGGGCAGTGGGATGGAGGCAGACCCTCGACAGGACGGGCTGCCACCGTTGGCTCGTAAATGACCTCCTGGCAGCGAGTCCAGGCCGAACCGAGTGCCAATTCACCTGGGTGGGCGCTGCCAGGTGGCTAGCAGTCGGAGCCGATTGATGGCCTGTAACAGCAGTCCTCAAACGTCCCACAGACACGCTTCCCCAGAGTGTCATCCAGCAAACTCCCCCTGGGAACCCCGTGGATAATGTCGGCACCCTCAAAAAGAATGCCGGGCATCTCTTCTTCGTCTTAAGCCATGATCTCAAAACAAGGGTTTTCAACGCATATGCCTTCATGGAGGATTTATACAACTCGCCACAGCTGCATGCAGGACTTCTCTAACTCACCACAGCTGCATGCAGGACTTTACAACTCACCACAGCTGCATGCAGGACTTCTATAACTCACCACAGCTGCATGCAGGACTTTACAACTCACCACAGATGGCACATGCCCTGCATCATCTACAAAGGTGGTGAACACTATGGTTTTCTCCAGGAGGATGCTGGAAGGTGCTTTTAAAGAAGGGCTTCAAAAAGATCATAGGGGAAAAAACCCTTGGAACTTCTGAAGCATAACTACTCCTACCACGATCAATTGTGAGCTACCAATCATTTCACAGCAGATTCATAAAAATTGGTAGCAGCAAGCTCTTATGGGTATTGTGAGCTGGCCCCAGCATATGACTCCGTCTATTTAGAGGGAGCAAGCAAGCCAGCAATGACTGGTGGCTCTGCGCTGAAAGCCACAAAGCCCCTTTGTTCGCACGACAGCTTTCATCGCTATAGTGACACAGATACACACCAAAATGCAGGGGGAAAGTGCAAAGAAGTTTATTAACCAAGATGTGGTAAGACACCCAAGTTACAATATCATCCCACCTGTCCAACGGGGCAGAGTCTCCAACCAAAAAAAAATGACAAAACCACAGGCCGAGGAGAAGCAGCAGCGGTCACAGTCCAACCGACACTGGAGTCAGACAACAGAGGAGGCTCTTCTGCAGCGAAACTTCGAATTGTACAATTAAATGACAGGCTTGGTCCGCTCTTTCAGAGTCTTCTCACCTTTGGAAGCATGACATAGTAGAACATAGCGACACAGCAGAACATTCAGGTTTGAGGTTGGGCCTCCAGATTGAACAACAACAAACCACAAGACATTCAACCTTCCCTCTTGAAGCACCAGTGCCTATTTTGGGAGCCACAGAGAACTAAGACATCTCCAAAGAAGTCTGAGGTAACAGGTCACATGGGAAGCACAAAGCACTTCATTAGTTCACATTTTGTAATACACTTTGGGGCGTAAGTCAGCCTAGAACGGAACTCATATGGTTACCACGAATAAAGACTTTAGCAGCAAAGAAAAGCTCTGAACAGCATCCAACCCTTTATGAGCCTTCCAGAATGGAATCCATTGGCTCAGTAAGACTGATCACATGATGGTGTGACGAGAATTCATGAAATACCAAGAGAGCGGGAGGATAGCACCTTAGAAGATAACCCGTAGGTCATAGTTTAAAAAAAAAAAAACTAAAACTAAACTTTTCACCTTTCTTCCATCCTTAAAAGAAGTCGGTATCCAAACACTGCTTTGTGCTTCCTTGAAGATTAAGCTGGAAGCCAGACCTCAAGAGGGATGCAGGAGGGAGCTGACGGCAGCCTTATGACTGGGGTGTGACCACAGCCCCACAAAGCCGACTCAGTTACCGCCATGAAGGACTCTATTGTTTGGCCATTTTGAAAGGAAGGGACTGGCCCAAACCAGGATTATGTCAAATAACACGGCTGCCAGTTCACGCAGCACATTGACCTAAGATAATGAATACATCATGTCCGACTGACCCCTACAGCACACTCCGCAGAGCAAGACGTGATGACCCAGCCCCAAACTGGCACTACTTGGGTTCCTGGAATGGTCATTTTGAGTCTCAGGGAAAGGAGGACCCCCCGGAAGGGCCCCTCACAACTAATTCCACGTCTTCCCACCTTGTGGAGCTCAAAGGATGTGTTCTCCTTGCTCAAAATATGTTCTCCTCTCTGCTGAGGTGTCAGGAATGGCCAAATCCAGATTGGCCCCAGCCAGCCCCAAGTGACCCAAAGAACCGTGCAGCTTAACTACTCAAGAGAGACACGCCATGGTCTCTTCTGAGTTTCTTCCCTGATCGTAGGTGAATACCCAGGCCTAACAACTAAGCAGATTCTCGAATCTGTGGGCTCAGTTATCAAAAGTGGCTGAGGCAAATCTATGATGTAGCTCTAACAATCCAAATATATACATATACATATACATATATAGACATAGATCTTGGCGCAAAAGAGCAAGAGAGAGAGGCATGAGTTTTAACAACATACAAAGTACAGACTACTATATATACATACATACATATATACATACATATACATATATATGAAACCTCTAGGGCTACTTAGATGAGCCCGGACGGTAAAGTGGATTATGTGTTAGGCTACTAACCTCAAGGTCAACAGTTTGAAAACACCAGCTGCTCCAAGAGAGAAAGATGAGGCTTTCACTTCCCCTAAAGAGTTACAGCCATAGAAACTCAAAAGGGGTAGCCTTACGTGGCCCATAGGGTAACTAGGAGTCAGAACTGACTGGAAGGCGGTGAGCTTTGGTTTGAAAGGCACTTCGTGGGGAACCATGGGAGATGGACTGTATGACTGAAAAGCAAAAACGGGGAGGGGGCTCACTTGTGTCCCCCATAGTTGAAGAACACTTCTGCCACCGAGAACGACTGAAATCACCTCTGGGAATCCCTCTCGACATGTCATACCTATTTCTTAACGACTTAGTGAAAAATCCCATGCCAATTGGAATGTAAAACAAGTTGCCGGCTGAGAATGGAAGGCGAGGGTCTAGAGTACTGAGAGAACAGGGGGAGAAACATAAGTTATGCCCAGCCTCAATTCCTCACCAAACCCTGGTGGCTTGGTGGTGACACGCTGGGTTGCTAACTGCAAGGCAGCAGTTCGAAACTACCAAGGTCTCCATGAAAGAAAAACGAGGTTCTCTTACTCCATAACGAGTGAAGGTCTCAGAAGCCTGGGGGGTTGGGGGGGCAGTTCTACCCTGCCCTACAGGGGAGCTATGTGTCATAATCCACTTGATGGCAGGGAATATTATGCAAAAACAGCTGGAAACACCCCACTACACTCATATTTGCTGCGTGTTAGAAATCAGAGTTGTTTTAAAAAACAATGCCATAAGGGAGGTTTCATTGCAAATAGCAGCTAAAAAAGCCTGTTAAGTCCATACTGAAAAAAACCTTTCAAAGAGCTTTTCTTGGGTTTGGTCTAAAAAGTCAAGAAGAAAACCTTCAAGAAGCCAGCAGTTGAGAGAGTAAAATAACAATGCCCCCATGACCCAAATAGTACCTAGCAAGACAAAAGGAAGGACTTCCCTTCCTTGATTCAAAACTAGTAACACTTCATTTAGAACTTTAGTACCCAGTCAAAGTAACCCATTACCTCCTGAATCTATCAATTCTAAGGATATTAGGGTATCAGTTCTAAATCACACAAGGTCATGAGCTCATTAAAGCAATGAGTCTAACTCCTGGCAGAAAATGTTCACAAAGCAAAAAAACAAACAAACAAACAAAAAACAAGGAATACTTAACCCAAATAAATATTCTGTCAGGTAGCATATCAAGGAAGCTATTGTCTTCATTTCATTAAAAAATAATTATTTTGGCATTAATAGTAGACAACATTTATGATCTCCCTCAAATAATTGGAAGATAACAGGTAATACATTCAAGAGCAAAGGCAAAACAAATTACGTATCTATTTAGGAAAAGGATTCCTTCATTCAGTTATTGTATAACTTATTTAAAGGGGTCTCTAAGAGTCTCTACTGAGAGTTTTTCAACAGTTTATAAATAGACAAAGAAGAGCTCTTCAATAAATAAATGGTTCCTAAATTCTGTAGGGACGGCTTCCAGGGTCTTCCATCAGGGCTGCTCCAGCCCAAAGCCACATCGCGAAACGCTCCAGCTGCCAGTGGAGGAGGCTGATTTCTGTTATCAGATGGGTGCCTCTTCCTAAATCATGCAGATCTTCATTAATATGTGTCTTCATAGTCTGAATCCTGGAGGGGACATAACAGTAACTGTGATAAATACGTGAAGCACATATAATGCCAAGGTCAGAATGTAGGCAAAGATCACACACTCAGATTCCCTCTCCAGGCCCTCCCCTTAAACAGAATTCATAACCCATCATCAATTCCTTCTGGCTTGACCTTCAACGTGCAATCAGAATACAATCACTTCTCACCACCACCACCCACATCCAAACCACCTTCGTTTTCTCTCCTGTGAATTTTTACTCATAATGCCCCCACCCTCCGCAATTGGTTTCCCTTCTTGTGTATCATCATTTACTGTCCATTCTCCACACAGAAGCCGCAGTGATCCTTTGAAAACACAAATCAGTTCACTGGATTTCGTTTCATTAAGAGTATAAGATCGGGCTGAGCCCCGGTGGCGTAGTGGTTGTGTGTGGGACTATGGCCCATTGGGTTGGCGGTTCAAATGCAGCAGCAGCTCTCCAGGAGCAAGGCTGGACCTCTTCCTCCCACCAGAGGGCAATGATGCCCCACCACCCAAAAAAGAGTATAAGATCATCCCTTCAGACATATTCACAATAGCCAATAGATGGAAATAATCTAAGTGCTCAATAACAAGTAAATGGATAAGCAAAATGTGTTATGTGTCTATAGAATGGAGCATGATTCAGCCATATACAGAAATGAAGCTTGGAGACATGTTACAACATGGATGAGCCTTAAAAACATCCTCGGCTGAGCCCTGGTAGCCTAGTGGTTGTGTGTAGGACTGTGGTCCACAGGATTGACAGTTCAAATCCAGCAGCAGCTCTCCAGGAGCAAGGCTGGGCTTCCTACTCCCGCCAGGGCAGTGATGCCACAAAAAAGGAAAAACTAAAAAAAAAAAAAAAAAAAAAATGCATTGACCACTGCATGTTGGGGGCTGAGCGCCGGTGGCGTAGTGGTTGTGCACAGGACTGCGGCCCACTGGGTTGGAGGTTCAAATCCAGCAGCGCTCTCCAGGAGCAAGGCTGAGCCTCCTACTCCCACCACCAGGGGGCAGTGATGTCCCCCCCAAAAAAACAAAAAACATCCTCACTGCCATCAAGTTAATCCTGATCCATAGCAGCCTGAAAGGACAGAGTCACAATGGCCCCTGTGGGCTTCTGAGGTTGCAGATGGTGATGGGGGCAGAAAGCCCCCTCTTCCTCCCAAGGACCAGCTGGTAGGTTTGAGCAACCAACCTGTGGTTATCAGCACAGTGTGTAGCGGACCTACTGCCGAAAGCACAGTGGTTACTGAAATAAGTCAGTCACAAAAGGATAAATATTATATGCCCTCCCTTAGATGGAATATCTAGAATAGGCAACTGAATAGACCTAAGCTACCAGTGGTTACCGGAGTCAAGAGGAAAAAGAGGGAGTCGTTTGGTAAGCAGTGAGTGTCTGTTAAGGGGGGTGGGAGGAGCCCTGTGGCAGGGTGGCTACGTGTTGGGATATTAACTGCAAGGTCAGCAGTTCAGAACCACCAGCTGCTCTTCAGTAGAAAGACAAGGCTTTCTGCTTCCATAAAGGGGGCAGTTCCACCCTGTCCTACAGGCTCTCCCATGAATCAGGCTTGATTCCACAGCAGTGAGTGTGGCTTTAAGTTTTGAAGGGTGATGGAAACTTTTCAAAGGCATGCTAGTGACCATGGCACAACACGATTAATGTAACTGGTATACAAATCAGTACACTACAATGTACGTGTGTGAAATGCCGAATTGGCAAATGTTATGTTAGTCATATTTTAATCACACATTATTTAACAATAATAATAATAATAATAATATAAGGATTGAATTGTATACCCAGAAATAGGTGTTCTGAATCCTAGCCTCTCTACCTGTGGGAATTGGATCCCAGGTGGGAATTGGGTTCTCCTTGTTACATAAATGAGGTCATGTTGATTTAGGTTGTGTCTTTGGATAATTACCTTCCAGCTATAAAAAGGGTGGATTATACAAAGAAGCCCAGCTAGGGGCATATAAAATGCCAAACCACAGGAAGATTGCCACGGACCAAGGAACAGAAGCTGAAAAGAGAATGGGATCTCCCCCTCACGCCAACAGTGAGAGTATATTCTCCTCAGAGCCAGGGCCCTGGATTCGTCCAGATGCCTAGCCCCCAAAACTGTGGTAAGAAATGCACTTCTGTTCATGAAAAAAAACTCGCATGCAGTGTTTATGTTATAGCAGTACTGAGATTCTAGTCACACGATTGTAAAACAAAAATAAAGAAGTGAAAGTCCAGCTCAGTACGATCACCGATGAAGCTCTCAAGGCTCTGGCAGCCTCACAACCTCTGGCTCCATTCCGCCCCTGGCTTGCGGCAGCCCAGCCACACTGGTCTAATTGTGACTCCAAGAACCCGCCAAATCCACCCGTTTCTCACTCTCAGAACCTTTGCACATTGGAATCGTCCCTGTGTCTGGAGTAGGCCTCACGGCAGCAGAAGAACCTGCTGTCTGCACTCCAGTTTATGGCGACATTACCTCTGTCTCTTGAAGAATTTAAGAGAGTTTTTTTAGGCAGAGAATGTACAGCCTTTGAAGGCAGGAATTTTACAGGGTGCTCAATCTACCGGGTGCTCAATCCATGAACGCGGGAATTGTACCAAGAACTCCATCCAATACATGTAAGAAATGCGGATGATATTCATATAGGCATCATCTTACTTTTGTGCTGTAGACATATTCAGACTTCAAAAGCTTGCCTTCATCTGACCTCGTACATGCATGTACACAAGAAAAAAGGGAACCCTGGTGGTGCAGCGCTTAAGCACTTGACTGCCAACCCAAAGGCAGGTTGGCTGAACCCAGGGGTCTCCAGCCAGAGGAAGACCTGGCAGATGGCTTCTACAGAGATGACGGACAGCCTTCCGGACAGTTTCGGGTGGTTCCCCTCCACCAGGGTTGCCCTGGGTCAGAACCAACTCGACGGCAGCAAGCTTGACAGAAGAGGAAGGCAATGTGTCATCAGAATAGGTCACTGGGCCACATGCATGGAGAGTTTTGACTCCTTTTAGACCACCACAGATTTCTTTCTGACGCCGTCCCCACATCCCACTCTTCCTGCTCCTAGGAGCCTGGGCAGAAGGCCAGGGTTGCAAGGACTCCCAGGAGGAGAAGTTAACTGAAAAGATCGGCCTTTTGCATGGGCACTTCCTTCTTTCTCTCTTAATCATGTTATTGGGAGCCAAAACAACTCTTATTACAATCCATACATCCATCCATTCTCATGGATAAAAGATGCCAAGTCATTCAAAAGATGTCCCACTCTATCATTCCAACCACTAAAAAACATTGGGGTTCAAGAGAAAAGTGACAGCCAGGGCTCTGGTCCAGCCAGCTGTAGCCCCTCAGTGCACACTCAGCAGCAGAGGACACACCCTCGCAGAATTCCCTCTTAGTCGGCAGATACTGCTACCCCCAACCCCCTTCCCTAACCTATGGCTTTGCCTGTGAGACAGAAAACACAACAATGGCTAGAAATGGTTGGGGGCCAATAATGAGAGTAGCCATACCAGGAGGGGAAGGAGAAGGTGAGGAGAAAATGGGGACACTGATCACAAGGATCTACATACAATCCCCTCCCAGGGAAACAGACAACAGAAAAGGGGGTGAAGGGAGACATCGGTTAGTGTAAGACATGAAAAAATAATTATTTATAAACTATCAAGGGTTCATGAGGGAAGGAGGGGGAAAATGAGCTGATACCAAGGGCTCAAGCAGAAGGAAAAGGTCTTGAAAATGATGATGGCAATACATGTACAGATGTTCTTGATACAATGGAAGTATGTAGAGATGTGATAAGAGCTGTAAAGGCCCCAATAAAATGATTTTTTAAAAAAAAGAAGGAAGAGGCTGGGGGTTCCTGAGACGAAGTACTTTGGGAAAGAGCTTGGATCAGATCTTACTGAAGAGCTACCTGTTGCCTGTCAGTCAGCAGTGGGTGGAACACAGGAGCAGGAAGCAGAAGAAAGGGCATGGACTTACCAGGCACTCAGCACAGCGGACGCAGAGTCGCCCCACACAGTCAGCTCCTTCCTCCTGGTCAGTGCTGTCAAGAGAGGGCAGGCCGCAGCGTCTGAGTAATCACTCATGAAGAGCCACATGTTGAAATCAGACAGGTCTGGCTTCAAATTCCAGTTCTGCCACTTCCTACCTGGGTGAGTCTGGGCAAGACACTTGCGTTCCCAACGCCTGTTTCTTCATCTATAAAACGCAGGTGGCTGCCCACCCACCCTGAAGGGACCGTCCTTGGGAGCAAATTAAAATAATAATACAGGTGAAGCATGCACCAGACTGCCTGGAATGCAGCAAATGCTCTATAAATAGGAGGCGGTCACAATCATTCACTCAGACACGCACTGAGCACCCAGCAGGCCCCAAACACTGGACAGAGACCGGAATAAAGCATGGCCTTGCAGAGGACTCAGTCTCATGGGGACGAGAGACCTAAGCAAACCAGACGGTACCATCAGAAAGCAACGTGATAGGGATTGTTCACAGAGCGGAGGCCACGCTGTTGGGGCAGCCAAGGGAAGGGAGGGGCTGGTTCTGCTGGGAGGACTCAGAGGGCATGTCAGCTGAGTCTTGGAAGACACAAAGGAGCTTGCCTGGGCAGACTTGGGAGGAAATGCATTCCAAGGTTAGACAAAAGCACGCTGGGGAAAGGGAGCTGTCAATGAGAGGGGCACGCGGAGAAAGAATCTCTCGCTGGAGCTGGGCGTGTGGCGTGAATGAGAAGCAGCAGGGAGACCATACTGTAGAAGAGGGTGTAGCCACCACCCTCCCCGATTTCCTGCCGCCCCTTGATTCCTTGTGGGTCATGCTGCTTGGGGACAGACGTTGACTTTTCATCAAGAAAATGGAATTTAAATGGCATCCTCAAAGCACAAGGTGCCCCTTTGGGGGACCTTGGATGAGGACACCCTCTCACCCACTCATACGTGCACATACACACTCACGCAAAGGAAGGACAAACGTTTTGGACCCTTGAGGTAAGAACCCTCTCCCCAGGTGAAGACCCTCGGTGTAGACAATGAAGAGCCAACAGGGTTCTTAGGGAGACTTTTGAGATTTTTTTTTTAATGGCTCCCCCCACTCCTTGCATTAGTAAGGTGGTTCTCAACCCGTGACCCCTTTGGGGGTCGAATGACCCTTACCCAGGGGTCACCCGATTCCTCACAGTAGCAAAATTACAGTTCTCAGATAGGAACGGAGATAATATTATGGTTGGGGTCCCCACCACCCGAGGAGCTGTTTGAAAGGGTCTTGGCATTAGAAGGGTTGAGGACCACTGCTTGAGTAGCCTTTTTTTTTTTTAAACTGTTTGTTTTTTTTTTAAGTGGGGGCAGAGACAGGACCATGCCTCCTTCCTGGCAGAGTGATGCTTGACAGATACTTTTGATAACCTTGACACAGTCGGAGCATCTGCTAGATGAGACCTGACGTGCCTTCACGGAGAGCCACTCTTCTGGCCCTGGCAGCGTTTCAGTAACGGGGCGAGGGGGGGAATTACGAACTTGTTGGATGACTTGGAGGGGCTGGGAAGTCTGCCTGTGACTTTGCACTGAGAACATTATAGAACATGATACTCTACATAGAACTCTACACAGAACATGTAACCACTGGACTCCAGTGCCACCAGGACTCCTCCAAAGTAGGATACCAAGACCCTCCCCCCCCCAAAGTAATATCCACTAGTCTCGTGTTCAACGGCCCTCTGGGACTCTTCGGCAGAACCCTTCTCTCCCAAGGAAACTTCACCAGCAGAACTAAATATGTTCTGGACGAAAGGCAGGCCTGGGTGCAATGCTACCGTCGACAAAGCAGGACTCAGCGAGGTGAGGGGGTAGCACCCGAGGCTCCACCGCACTTACTCATCAGAAACCTCAATAGAGGACTTCTTATAGCCGGACTTGCTCCGCTTCTTCAGCGCCGTGGACTTCCTCCCCATTCTGACCAGCAGCAGCACTACCACGGCCGCGGAGGGAACGAAGACGAGGATGGAAAGAAGGGCCACGGAGGACAGCATCGTGCCGAACCCTGGAGACGGGAAAGGAGGTCCAGAGAGAGGGCACTGTTGTCTGGTGTCCCCGTGGACTACAAAAGGAACTGACTCGTGGTGGGAAAGCGAGAAAACATGCAAAAGCAGAAAGCAGAATGTTAGATCATGTGGTCAAGCTAACACTTGGGTATCTGCCCTTTCAGTCTTCCCTGGAGGGGCCGGTGGATAGGGGTGTGTTTGTGGTGGAGAGGGGTATATGTTTAGAAACATGGGTCTGCTTACACATACTATTTTTAAGCTGCTTTTTAACTTGACATACAATAAATATTTTCCAGGTCATTCTAAATCCTTTCTGGTGTGATTTTATAATCTTTGTATAGTAGCCTACCCTAGTGAATCATTTGTTTAATCAACTCTTTTATGAAGTGGTTTTCAACCTTCCTAATGCCTCAACCCTTTCATACACTTCCTCATGTTGTGGTGGCCCCATATGTGGGCGTATCTGCGAGTGGGCAGACCCACTTGGAGACAGACAGAGGAGCAGTGTCACGGTTCCTAGGACCATTGGAAATATGGTCTAAGGCAACCCCTGTGAAAGGGTCGTTTGACCCCCAAAGGGTCGGGACCCACAGGTTGAGAACTGCTGCTCGAATGCTAGATATTCAAGTTGTTTCCAACTTGTTGAATCTACAAATCATTTCACGCTGACAGCCCTTGACTGTAACTCTTAATGCTTTTCTCTATTTCCGCAGAGTAAAATGTTTAAATGTAATTACCGGATCACAGGGTGTTCTTTTCAGGCTTCTGATGCACACTGCCAAACTGTCCTCCAGAGAGACTCTGTGTCCATGACCAAGGTATGCGTGTGCCTAGGTCTTTGGAACCCACGAGTTACTGTCACCAGGAAAGAAAGAAGGCTGAGAGGCAGAAGCGGAGAAGGGAGGAAGAAAGGAAAGAGACCTACAGGGGGAAAAAAGGACCTGAGAAATTGAAAGGCATTAACTACGACCCATAAGATAGTCTTTGTTCAAGTCCAACTAAGAACTAGAATGATCATTCACTCATTGGTCCCCTAGGAATAACGTGTGTGTGTGTGTGTGTGTGTGTGTGTGTGTTGGAGGGGTGGGGGGAGATTGTCTGTCTTTAATCTATTCTCTCCGGCCTCACGTGAAAGTCAAGTTGATGCCCTTTGAAGCGCAAAAGTAGTGTGCTGCCCCGCCCTCACTAGGGAGGGCGTCCTTTCCAGGCCTAGGTGCGAACATCTTCTCATGGCTGGGGTTAATGAACACACTGGAGAAAGAGGGTGGCTTTTAGTTGACACAGAGCAAAGCCCTCCACCTATCTACATCTATCTAATGGGGAGTCTTCCCCAAATCCCAGCTGACCTACTGTTACTCCGAGCTAAAATGAAAGCAAGGGGCGCAGGGTGGGGGGGGGGGGGGGGACGCTAACAACATCTGAAGAGAACAGCGGGTTTGCGCCAGAAAAGCACAGAGTCAAGGCCGATGCAAAGTCGCGAGAGGGTGGCCGAAGTCGATGCCCCGTGACCGCTCCGTGGCAGCCCAGCGCGCTGCAGAAGCCAGCGTGCCGGCCGCGGACTTACTCCTCTCTGTGACCGTTAGCTCTGTCGTGGGGATGTTGTGGTGCACATCCGGGGGATTCTTCACCGCACAGCTGAATGTCCCGTTGTCCCTCATGGTGGGGTTGCTTATGCTAATGGAGGCGTCCCCCTTGTACACGTTTCCAACCCAGGAGATTCGATCCCGAAATCGGCCAGAGGTGGTGGGGTACGTGAAAGACTGATAGTGAAAAATCTACGGAAACAGCACAATACGGGAGGAAAATGAATACAGATGTGAGGCCAAGTCGATCTAAAATGATAGGCAAAGTAACATGTCCGACACCGGGCAGCTTTTCGACGACATGTTCCGCTCCGGCCTGTGAGGACACTGACAGATCAGGAAAACGGATGGGACATGGGCTCGCTGAGAGAATGCGGGAATCCCAGCTCTCCAGTCTCTCTTCAACTTCTCGCGAACTTTCTCAAGCGGTGGCTGCTGGTGCCGTGAAGGTGCTTCCGACTTACAGTGGTCCTGCGTCGAACAGAACAGAACACCGTCTGGTCCTTTCCCCCCTCACACGACGTTTGAGACGATTGCCGCAGTCACGGAGTCTATCCATCGACCTCGCTGCTGGTCTTCCTTTTTCTTTCTGGCCTTTTATTTTCCCAGGCATGCCGCCCTTCTCCTGGGAGTCGTCCCTCTTCATAACATGCACCAAAGGAAGCCCCTCCCTCACAGCTCCAAGGGAGCATTCTGGCTGCCCTTCCTCCAGTACAGAGCGGTTTGCTCGGCTAGCAGTCCCGCACACTCCAAACTCGTTGCCATCAAGCCAATTCTAGCCCGTAACAACCTGAGAGAATAAGGTAGAACCATGGGTTTCTGAGGCTAGCAGTTTTACAGGACTCGAAAGTCTCATCTCTCTCCCTTCAAGGGGCTGGAGGAGTCAAACCTCTGACCTTGGGGTTAGCAGCGCAGTGTGCCACCGACTGTGCCATGCTACTCTGTGACAGCCCTATAATTCCCAAGCATCGATGCTTTCATCTTCCTTAGTCATTACCCATCTTTCATTTGCATCGGAGGAGGCTAAAAATACTACGGCTTGGGTCAGACACACCTTAGTCTTCAAAGTGGCACCTTTGCTTCCTAACACTTTAAAGCCATCTTTGGAAGCATGCCCAGTGTAAAATGTCCTTTGATTTCCTGACGACTGCTGCCATGGCAGTTGATTGCGGATTCAAGTGGCGTGAGATCCTAGATACCTTCAATCTCCATTCCCTTTATCCACACGCTGCCTACAGGTCTAGTGCGGAGGATTTTTGTTTTCTGGAGGCTGGAATCTTGGCTCTTTACTTTGAGCAAGCAAGTTTGTCCCATTAGCAAAACGCGGGCTGTTAACGAGCCTTCCTCCAAACCTGATGCTGCCTCCTGCTTCATACTGTCCAATTCCTCCGCTCATGGGCCCAGCAAACAGACTGAGCGCTTGTGGTCAAAGGATCCAGCCCTGACACACACACATTTCCTGATTTTAAACCGCACAGTAACCTCTTGTTCTGCTCCAATGACTGCCTCTTGATCTATGTACAGTTTATACATGAGTACAACTGAGTCTTTGAAATTTCCATTCTCTCTATTGTTATCTATAATTTGTTATGCCCCACACGGTCAAATACCTTTGCATAGTCACTAAAACACAAGCAAACATCTCTCTGGCATTCTTGGCTTTCAGGCAAGATTCACCTGGCATCACCAGTGATAAAGTCCTTCCAAGTCCCCTTCTGAACACAGCTGGAATTTATGGTAGTTTATGGTTGATGCACTATTGCAGCCACTTCTTAAATTATCACCAGCAAAATTTTACTTGTGTGTGATGTTAGCGATTTCATCCAGTTATTTCCATAGTCTGTGCTTTGTAAAGCAGTGCTTCTCTGAGAACAATTTTACCCCCAAGGGACTTTTGGAAATCTCTGTCGACACTATAGATTATCAGAACTGGGGAGAAGAGAGTTTGCTATTAATATTTAGTAATTAGATGCCAAAGATATTACCAAGTCTCCTATTATAGGCAGGGCAGTCCCCCCAACCAAGGATTTATGCAGTCCAAATGTCAACAACGCCAAAGTTCAACCCTGTTCCAAAGTAACACTGAATTCATACATAGCACTTTGTAGTTTGCAAATGGCTTGCCTATACAGCTATTTACTTGGTCCTAACAATGACGCTGACTCACTCCAGCCCGAGTAATCACAAGGTGTCAAAGAGATCAGGGATCAGCCATCACAGAACAAAAAATCATGTCACTGTGAATGAGGGGGAGTGCAGAGTGGGGACCAAGCGCATCTGTAGGCCACTGGACATTCCCTTACAGAAGGGTCGCAAGGAGGAGCCGAGCCAGTCAGGGTGCAGGGTAGCAACAATGAAACATATGACTTTTCTCTAGCTCCTAAATGCTTCCTCCCCACCCCTACTCCCACTATCATGATCCCAATTCTACCTTAAGAATCTGGCTAGACCAGAGGACATACACTAGTACAGATAGAAACTGGAAACATAGGGAATCCAGGACAGCTGATCCTCTCAGGACCAGTGGTGAGAGTGGGGATATTAAAAGGGTGAAGCGAAGGTAGGGTGTAAAGGGGGAGCTGATTACAAGGATTGACGTATAACCCCCTCCCTGGGGGATGGACAACAGAAAAAATGGATAAAGAGAGACGTGAGACAGTGTAAGGCATGACAAAATAATAATAATTATGTATAAATTATCAAGGGTTCATGAGGGAGGGTGAGGCAGGGACAGAGGGGGCAAAATGAGGAGCTGATACCAAGGTTTAAGTAGAAAGCAACTGTTTTGAGAATGATGAGGGCAAAAAATATGTACAGAGGTGCATGGCAGGGCTGAGCCCCCGTAGTGTAGTGGTTGAGTGCGGGACTGTGGCCCAGTTGGCAGTTCAAATCCCGTGGCAGCTCTCCAAGAGCAAGGCTGGGTAGCTCCCAGCGCCACCAGAGTGCAGTGATGTCCACCCCCCCAAACATAAACAAAAACAAATGTGCTCGGCATACAGTGGATGGCATACGGATTGTGCTAAGAGTTGTACAAGGCCCCGATAAAATGATTTTTTTTAAAGCATGATGCTGAAACAGGTGGGATAGGTATAATTATTCCAAATGTATGAAAAGGCAAATAAAGAAGATAGAGAAATAAACCCTGAGTTACTCAAAGCACACGACTAGGAAATGACAGAGCGAAGACTTCGGTTTATTCACCAAATCACCCATCCTCCAAAAGACAAAAAAACCCGGAGCTCTCTGCCACTGAATGGATTCAGCTCACAGGACCCGTGTGTGGCAGAGAAGACCTGCCCCTGCGGGTGCAGAGACCCGTCTCTATGTCTGTGTCTAAGGAGGAAGCTGCGTCTTTCGCCCTCCGAGGGGCTGGTGCTTGTGAAGTCTGACTTTGAGGTTAGCAGCCCAGCAAGGGGTATTAAATAATCCAGCCCCTCTCCAGGTATCAACGTTGCAAATCGTATCAACTACAAGTCAAAGGCACAGTGAGTTAACGCTCACACAGACCCTCTGGCAGATAGGAGGATTGCTCATTCCTGTTTCTAAGACTTTACAGCCTGACCACATCAGAACACCCCTTCTTTCTCCAAAAGAGGGGATCGTGGATTTGGCTTGCTAAGTATTCTCGAGGTTAGCAGCTCTCAGCATTCCCCCCACCATGCCTCTTAAACTCACTCAATTTACACAGAATTAAAATGCTGCCCTTCAGACTTGGTGCCGAGATCCTTCATCCCAAAACGTCCAGCTCCATCTGCAACTAGACCAGGCACGTACTACTGACAAAATATGACTCCTCCGATTTACAAAAGCTACGTGGCCTCCCTCTCTCTTGGTTTACTTAACACTTCCCACTCAGGAATTTACAAGTTGACTGACAGCCACTGACTTGCCCGATTTTGAAGAGCAGGTTTCTGGATCAGTTGTTGATGTGTCAGTTCAAGTGTTCATTCAACAGCGATGAACTGCACGCCTTTGCACGGGCCGGGGACCAGAGCCAGCACAGGGCCCCTGCGTGGGGCCCAGTCTGGCTGGGTAGCAAACATGCAAGGCTAACCAAATAGTGAAAGTGAGATCTTCCAGTGCTAGCTAACTGCTATATCTGACAGCATCCTGACTGGCTGTCTCACTATGAGGGCCTTGGAAGCCTAACTTGAGTGCAGCGCCCTGGGCTTCTCTGCTCACAGGGCCCTGCTGGCCCACGGTGGGGCGTTCTTTTTCCCCAATCATTTGATTGGGGGCTCTTACAACTCGCTCCAAACCACACATCAATTGTATCCGACACATCAGTCCGTGTATTCCATGGTTCTTTTCCAGACACTTACTTTCCAGGGAGCCCTTGGGATCAGCTCCTCTTTTTTACCCTCCCCACACCAACCCTCATGAGTTCTTGATAGATTGTAAATTGTTAATTATTTTCAAATCTCACACTGACCACACTGTCTTCCTTCCCCTCTGGTTTCTGTTGTTCTTCGCCCTGGATGGGGAAGCGGGGTACAGTTATGTGCCATTCATTGCAATTGGTGCCCCCCTCACCTCTCCCCTGTGTCCACCAACCCTTTTGTTACCTCTATTCCCCTTCCTGTTCCTGGGTTCCATGTATTTTGAGTCTTCTCTCTTGCCTATACCCATGCACCTGCTCCCGTCTAGTGTAGATTAAGAGGAGGCCCTGAGGTCGTGATAGCAGAGGGGGGCGCGGGGGAGGGTCTCCAGGGATCAGAGGTATACTGTGTGATCCATCGGTGCTTAACTGCACCGATTGACTCACCTCCTCTCTGCAGCCCCTCTGTGGAGGGGATGTCCCATGGACCACAGATGGGTTTTGGGTCTCTGCTCCAACCTCCCTCCGTTCTCACCAATACATTTGTGTTTGTTTATGTTTGTTGTGAATCTCATGCTGCCTGTTGCCCAGTCTCGATGGCACCTCACAATTGTACCGGCTGGTGGGTTTCTTCTATGTGGGCATGTTGCTTTACGGTTGGATGGCTGCTGGGTTTAACTTCAAGCCTTTAAAACCCCAGACACTCTCTCTTTTCATATCCGGGCACCATCCTGTGTCTTCATCACATCTGCTCATGCACCCATTTAGTATTCAGTGATTGGGTAGGGGTGTGTGCGCGCACATGCATCACAGAATGCCAACTTGTTAGAACAAAGTGTTGAGGGAAGGTCTGAGCTGAGGCCCAAAGCCCGTCTGCAGCTTCAGTGTATTGCCTTATAAATATATGTAGATAGGCCAATACTACTATTGCTATGGATTAATGTGTTTGCATAAGTGCACAGCTCTGTTAATCTCCCTGTCTATGCCTTTCTTTCCCAGAGCTTCCCTGTGTTTCCTTTGGCCTCCTCCTGCCCCGCCATCACTTTCCCCTTTCTTCCACCTCTTAGTGCTTCCTCTCCACTAGTTTGGTGTTGCTCTAATACTTGCGGGATCTCTAATCTCTCCTAGAGGCTGGCTCCATTTCCCTAGTTGTTCCTCTGCCCCAGACTCTGTCCGCTAACCACGCCCTTCTCCTCATGGGGAGTGTCGAGCTAACAAGGTGATTTGCTAGGCCACAATCTTGCGAAGGGCTTGGACAGGAGACCAGGTAAATCAACATATAAATCCAGTTTGGGAATCCATTGATTACTATGCATGCTACATGACTTGGCCCACTTTGGGGATTGGTGGATTTTGCCATCTTGCCAACCTTCAATGAGCTAATCCCACAGGGCTGGGGACAAATCACGAGCATCAACAGGAAGGGCCTGGAGCAGGGCCCAGCACCAAGACCGTCCAAGTCCCGGAAGTCAGAGAGGAATGCAAGCGAGGACCTGTCCCCAGACGTGAGAAACAAGGTCTGCTGGTGCCGCAGTGATCTGCATGGCAGCAACATGAGACCACGGGAACCAGGAGACCAGCAGGCGGCAGCTGCAGTGGGCTGGGGGGGCCTGGGAGGGAGAGCGCTAAGCCACAGGCATACTGGTGCACAGGCCAGAGCGGAGCAGAGGCAGACAGAGCTGGATCGGCACCAGAGGGAGACCCAAGCGGAATCATGGGTGCGGGCTGTGGTCAAGAGGGATGGCGTGTGGAAGCGCCTCAGACCCCCCTCCTCCTCAGAATCCACTCTGGGCTGCAGGTGCTGATCTGGATTCTCAGCTCTTGCCCTGAAGTGAGGTGGCTGGTACCACCGCGTGTGTGTCGCGATTCTGAGGCCAGCTGCACCAAGAAGCAGGCGTTGGCTGAGAACTGGTGTTTGTGTTTAAGGCGTCGTCAGACCCAGGTGCTCCGCAGCGGCTTGCTCTGCCCTACTTTTGACCAGGAACGCAAATCCAAATAAGGGCGGCCAGAGCTTCCTGGAAACTCAGAGTAAAGAATACCCAGGGAGCGATTTAAAGTCCACAGAAAACCAGGCCAGCGATTCCACCTGGCTTCCCCACTGGGAGGCGCCCACCGACCTCCAGAGCAAAGGCGCCGTCCAGGAAGACCCCTCAAGCAAAACACAAAGCCCATGCACTAAAATCCGGGCCAGGTAAATGGAGAGAGGCTACTTTCCACAAGGGCCACCCAGCTAGCACAGCCACGTCCCGAGCGGCCTGTCCTGAGCTGGGCCCGAACTACAAACATGCTTCCTTCGGGCCACTAACGTGCACTGTGCTTCCAAAGGACCGTCTGTCACCAGCAGCGGTCGGAAAGGTGCCACCAAGGGAACAGTACAAATCAAAGCAGATGTTTACACTCTGGAGAAGCCTGCGAGGTCAGTTCACAGAGCAGCTACACCCTCGGACACACCCACAGGAGGTTGCTTGCCTGTGGCCAGAAAGGAGCCACATTCAAAGAAAGGAAGTTGCCTATGATTGGGATTAACTCTTCCTCCCCACAGACCAGGGAGGTGCCGGCCTTCCTTGGGAGGGTGGGGGGGAGAACCTTCTTAGGTGTCTGAATCTGAAACTGAAGAGGAACAGGAAGAGGAACGGCAAGGGGAAACCACGAGAAATCACACTTCCTCTGTGTTGCTGACAACTTAGGGTTTTGTTTTTTGTTTGGTTTTGCTTTGCTTTTTTCCTTCCTGTCATTTCTATGTCAGGTTCATACATGGAAGAAAGAAGCCTTTCATAGATTCCATAAAGGGCAGGAGTTCCTGTCTCCTGTACCCATGTGATAGTGGCACAGCTTATCTTCATCCTGGGATGAGCAGGTCTACGGAGCATGAGTGGCTCATGGGTCCCTGGCTGTGGCCCACAGAAGACTCAAAATTGAGCCAGTCAAAAGGGAACACTTACTGATTCCATGCGACTGCCACTGGCCGGCCGATAGGTCCAGTCGATGGTGAGCTTGTCGGTGACGTCGGTCGTGGATGTGAAGCTGCATTTCAGCCTGATCTTTTCTCCCACGTAAGCTCGGACATGGGCATCTGCTTTGATATCTAAGGAGAGGGCTCCGTAAAAGCCTGATCAAAGCAAGGGCAAACAGTTAGAAGGTGCTCGTGTGGGGAGAGCATACAGATGCAAGTGGGCCATCTAGACGGGGGTCCCAGTTAGCATTTGGGGGGTGGGGGGACCACATCCAAAAGCCTCGGCCATCAGAAGATTCTCAGCCATGCCCCAAAGGGACCGGGAACAGACACATCATTCTGCAGTCTTAAATCAGAGGCTGCTGGTTTGGGGAAGAGTAAGACTCTGGAGCCCGGGTGACGTAGCGTGTATGACACGGGCTGCCATCCGTACGGTCGGGCGGAAACTACCAGCAGTGCCTCGGGAGAAAGACGGGGCCTTCCACTCCTCTAAGCAGTGGCCGCCTCTGAAACCCACAAGGGCTCGCCCTGAGTCAGAGCTGGCACCAGGGCAGGGGGTGAGCTGGCCACACCCGCATTCTCCCAAAGCCTGGCCTGTAGGAACCTTGAGTACAAACAAGTTGGTCTGCCTTCGCTCGTCTAAGGGCCCCCTCCCCCTTGTTCCCATCAATTCCGGAAATACGGCAGCCTTGACGGTCTGAAAGGCACACACACACACACACACACACACACACACACACACCCCAAGAGCAGCATCAGTGACACCGGAAGCTGCCATGGCCCCAACGATCAGCAAAATGGGAAATACTAACAAGAGGACCTGATTCTGAGAGAACTGTATAAAATTGCTCCGCCACCTCCATCTTAAAGCTGGCTATGAAACGGAAAATCTTGAGGAGGAAAGCAGAACAACTGAATGCGTTCTACAATGTGAAAAAGAAGGGCTTGTGTGTAAAGCCTCGAGGGGTGTACCCCTTCCACCCCCATCTCCTGGGAGACAAGTGCAAAGGGATTGCCACAAGGACGCCGTCCACATGTGTGCTCGTGTGTGTTTGGGTATGTCTCTGTGACCCCTGGGGGCTGCAGCCGAGTTCTCTCAGCTTAGTCCTCAAAAACAGGTCCAGTCCAGGCAGCAATCCCCTCCAGGAGCTGTTGGGCAGTTAAACGCAATGCAGAGGGCTCAGCTCTGAACGGGATCTGAAGGGGCAGTCTTGAGAGGCTTTCTAGAAAGACGCAGGACAACCCTGGGGGTTACTAAGACGTTTCAAGCAAATGGAAAACTGTGTTGGTGTGGGGGAGAGAGGAAAAGCCCCGAAAGCTTTCCTGAGGATCCCACCACCACCAGGATAAGGCTCCTGTTCCTGGGAGGGCCCCTCTGGGAAATCTCTCCCCATCCATCCCCAGCCCTGCTCTTACCCCGTAAGACTTCTTTTTCTCCGTAAACTCAAAGAGCCTTGGAAGGAACTCAGCGGCAGTCCCGCTGATGACGTGCCCCAACTGCCAGTAAAGTGGTCCCACTGAAGAGTGTGGAATTCTTTGGGGAAGGGGCGAGAGGGTTGGAAAGGTGGGCTTCAGGAGTGTACAGCCCTAGAGGGAGGATGTGTCAAAAAAAAGCTTCACACTTTGATTGAGAGCCCAGGAGGTCTGGATTCAAATTCCAGCCTTAGCACACTAGCTGGCTCTGTGATTCAGGAGTTCCTTATTTCTATCTGGTCTGGTTGACACACACACACACACACACACACACACACACACACACACACACACACGGGGACAACAGCAACAGCACCTACTTGAGAAGTTGCTGGGAAAATGAAATGAGTTAAAATATGTACAACCATGAGATGCCTCCAGGACCAGTGTTTAGTGCTGTTTATGAGTTCCTTCATCCCTGCCGCTTCCTCTTCTCTGTGATGAAGCATCAACTCCACTGCCTCGTTCTCTGCCTGCCTGGACCGTTGGCTCACTCTCCTTTCTAGACAATCGGGCTGTTCACAATCCTTCCAAAAGGAAGACACCAGGACTGAGCTCACCACTCTAAATGCCGACCCATCCCAACGGGGAGGGCCAGTTCTCGGCCTCCCCGGGTGTCCTCTTTGTCACTTGATGCTTCTGTGTCTTTGCAAGTACTGCTGGACGGGCCGCTGTCCCCACAAGGGCTTGACTCGGTGCCATCTACGTGAAACAATCTTGACTCATCACTCAAGATCCAGACTTAGAAACGGGGAGGTGAACATGAGTCCATCGCCCGCACTCTCCCACATCCCCTTCCCTTATCAATATGCTGCTATTGTTATGTCGGCTCTAACTCAGAGAAACCACGTGTGTGAGATAAAGTGTTGCCCATCGCTATATAGCCTTCATGATCACGGATTCGGCCACGATGTCAATCGATCCAGCTAACCAGGGCCTTCACTTTCGCCGCCCTTCCACTTTACCCACCGTGATGCAATTGGTCATTCCTGACAGTCTGTCCCAAGCAAGTGAGCCAAAATCGCGCTACCCTCAAAAATATCAACAGCCTTCCCTTGACCCTACAACTCTATTCCAGCTCCCAACTATTGCCCTTTTCCCCTAAGTCAAGCTTTTATGAAAGAGCCATCTGCAACTGCCCTTCAGTTCTAAATCCAATGCGATCTCGATGTCACCTTCCCCAGGAAGGGGCATCACATATCTTTACATTGTAGACTCCAATAGATGAAAATTCTAATAGGCTTGCTTCTGTTCTTGTCTGTGACGAGATATTTGCCCCTGGAGCTTCTCTAGCCAAGGGCTTTCATGACAATACTCTCATTCATTCACTCATTCTTCATACACATGTCTTTAAGCATCTGTTTTACATCATCCTCTAGACTTTGGAGTATATGAAAAAGTGATACAAACATGTCTTAGAGCTTAAAACAGTGGACGCTTCGGACGGTAAATACTCGTGGAATAACTGTGTAACTGCAAGTTCTGATTAGTGCCATGAAGGAAAGTCACAGTGGTCATGAGACTTTAACCTGTTGTTGGTGCAGGAGGGGCAGTGGTTAATAAAAGAGTCCCTGAAGGAAAGTAACAAGGCGAGAGAGGAAATGCAGTCCAGGTAAAGGAAAGAGCATGTGCCAAGGTCCTGTGCCCGGAGGAAGCACAGCAGGTCAGGGAACTGAAAGGCAGAGGCGATGACAGCAGTCCAGAGCATGGGAGAGCAGATAAGATGTGCCTGGGAGGTAAACAGGAGACTTTGGAGATGTGAGCACATGTCCCTGGAGCACAGAGATGTCATGGGAGATACTTACCTGTGGGACTGAGTGAGAAGCGATGTGATGGAATTGGCTATTTTTAAAAGGCCACTTGAGTAAACACACTTAAGTGTAGTCGATTTTTCCTGTGGCTTCCCGTGGCTTCCCTAGTCTGTTGCTATCAGTCAGGTGAGTCAGTTTGGGGGGAGAAGGGGTAGAGGGGGTTGTGGACATGGAGAGACCTAGGCGGGCAACAACACTTGCCAGGCAAAATCAACAAGAATCGGTGATCATATGGCTGTGGAATGTTAGGGGAAAGGAAGTTGCGGGTAACTCCCAGGTTGCCGATTTGGCAATAGCATCCGCCAAGACAGGGAAGACCAGAAAAGTATCAGGTTGAGCAAGGAAGAAGATAAGTTGGATTCTGGATGAGTTGTAGAGTTGCTCTGAAGAAGCCCTGGTGACACGGTGATTAAAGTGCTCAGCTGCCAGCCCAAAGGTCAGTGACTCAAACTTGCCGGTCACTCTGCTGGAGGAAGAGAAGTCAGTCAGCTTCCCTGAAGACTTACACCCTTCGGGAACCTTATCACACATATTCATTTACATATTGTCTACAAATGCTTTTGCTCTGCTTCAGCAGAATTGAGTCGTTGTGGCAGACCGTGTAGCCCACAAAACCTAAAACACTTGCACTCTCGCCTCTTACAGAAAATGTTGCTGGCCTCTGGCTTAGAGCAAAGAAGAGATTTGGATTAGAGTTAGAAACCAGTCTCAGGTCTCCCACCAATCAACTCGCCACAGCACTGGCGAGCACTCACAGAAATCCTACATCTGACATTTTCTTCCCAGTCCCTGAGACGCTCTCTTTTCAAACACCGGAAACACTGATGTTCCTTAGAGTCTGTGGTTCTTCTTGGACGATCCTATCCATTTTTATAAATTTAACAGCCACTAATATGCTAATTATATCCCTGGTGGCACAGTGGTTAAAATGCTTAGCAGCAAACCAAATGGTCGGCGGTTCGAATTCCCCAGCCACGCCATGGGCGAAAGATGGAGCAGTCTGCTTCCATAGAGATTCTAGCCTTTGAGTAGCGATTCCAGCCTTTGAGTAGCGATTCCAGCCTTGGAAACCCTATGGGCTATTCTAGTCTGTCCCACAGAGTCGCCTCAGGTTGGAATCAACTCAACATATAATGATGAGGTTTCACACACTAATGGTTCCCCAATTGGCGCTGATCACATGATCTCTGAGCACGCAGGGAAGGGAGAACCACCTGTGTGGATTTACAGAGCTATTAACTCTTGGCTGCAGAAAAGTTCCCTCTTTCTCCCAGGGAGCGGCGGGCGGTTGTGAACTGCTGATCTTCTCATGAGCAGTCATCACAGGACCGACGATGGCACTCCAACCCAAGCCAAACCCACCGCCATGGAGGCAATTCTGACTCAGAGCGACCCTCTAGGACAGGACAGAAGTGGCCCTGTGGGTGTCCAGGGTTTAGATTCTTTACAGGAGGAGAAAGCCTCCTCTTGCCCCACGGAGCGGCTGGTGGTTTCAAAGTGCTGACCCTGCAGTCAGCAGCCCCATGGGGAACCTCTACGCCACCAAGCCAGGAGAGCTCCTATAGCCCCTCCAACTGAATGCTCAGGAAGGGAGTCCTGGGTAACACAGTTGCTGGACGAGCATTTCAGGAAGTAGAGAGCAGATCAGGGAAGTGACTGGAAAGGGTGGAAAAGAAAGAAAAGAAAAGCAATTGACAACCAATGCTACTTCCAGCTCCAGGGTGACCCGAATGGCTTAAACCACTCATCCTGTCCAGTGATGTGCTAATAAAGAGCTAATAATAAATAATAAACAACAATAACAGACGGCTTGGCAATGTCTGAGATGTCATCACTCCCCCAGATGCTAATTTCAAGTCGCAAAGATGAAGTTCCTGAATGACATGTGGGAGAGCGGAGCATAACCGGCTCTCGAGAGGGCTGGCATCAGCACACCATCTGGCCCCAGAGCCTGGTTCGAAGTCATCATGCTGGGGAATCTTGTTCAATGCCCCCATTCTTTCCTTATGACCGTATCCTGCTTCCTCCCTGTGTTTTCCATTTCTAATCCTCCTTCTTTCCTAACCCTTCTCATCTTCGGCCTTGGATAAACGCTGCTTCTTTATCTCAAACGGCTGACTATTCTAAGGTGTGTAAACCTTCTGTGTTCCCCTACCTGCCTGTTGTTAAGCTGAGATATGAGCTTGGGGATAAGTTTATTTCCACACCTGAGGGGTGGCTGAGGTGGGGGGCCCCACCAGTCTCCATTTAGCCAGTACACTTAGTCTGTTTTATGATCTTGAGTTTTGTTCCTCATTTTTCTCCCACTCTATCCAGGTCTTCCTGATGTGATTCCTTGTATCTCTTTCAATATTTAACTTTGGTGACATCTCCAAAAAGCATTTCCTGTGTCTCAAAGGCAGATTAAGAGCACTCCCTCTCATGTACTCATCATGTCTGGTGCATCCTCTCTCAGTACCCAATTATAAAAGCATCTATTAACTTGTCTGTCTTCACCAATGAGACCTGAATTTACCTAAACCAGCAGTTCTCAACCTGTGGAGCGTGACCCCATTGAGGATCCAACAACCCTTTCAGAGGGGTCACCCAATTCATAACAGGAGCAAAATTACAGTTATGAAGTAGCAAAAACAATAATTTTATGGTGGGGGGGGTCATCACAACCAGAGGGATTGAATTAAAGGGTCTGGGCCTTCAGAAAGTTGAGAACCACTGCTCTAAACAGAACCTAGTACATACCATGAATACTTTGTAATATGTGTTGAAATGAATCAAGCCAACATATTTTTCTATTTATAAAATAATTACAAAAAGAGCATTAAAAAGACAAGTTGTGAGTGGTTTTTGGTGACTGAATTATAGTTTAGTACATCATTAATGAAGATAACTACTTACTTAATCACTCCTGTTAATATTGTTGAACTGCAATTCACGGGTACAATTTTAACAAGAATCATTATGGTTGAAGCAACTTACTTCATTGATCTATAAACACTAGTGGAGTGGATCTTAATTGGGTAAAGATAGGAAAAAATAAGACTCTAGTTCTTAGCATGCTCTCCTTCATGAAGGGTGCTACAGCTGTCTGGGGTAAAGAAAGCAGATGGTGCTTGACGATCAGCTGGGGCCTCGAAGAGCTTGACTCTCAGACAGTGATCGTTGTAAACTTCATTAGGATGGATTGAACCATGGAATCATAAGCTATTTGGTCAGTTGACCTCCCTCTGGCCCAACCTGAATTTGTTCTAGGCTCAAATATTCCTCAATTGTTCCACGGCAGCTATATCTTCTCTTTTTAAAGATTGCAGTTGGTCTTTTCTTTCTGAATCTTTACTTTTATCTTTATATTATTTTCTTCTCCCTGTTCTGTTTTGGTTTTGTTTTTCATTGTCTCCGTTAGGTCTCCCAGTTTATGGAGCACAGGAGTGGATACAAGAGGCAACAACTGATGTTTTATCGGGGGGCAGAGGGATTGGGGAACCAACAATGAATTCAAGAGGAGGGAGGGAGCACTAGAATTGTGACGATGTATAGGCAACGCTTTTAAAAAGTGCTTTAACTATGGAAGAGTATGAAACATGAATATCACATCAAGAAAACTACTTATAAAAAAAGAAGCAGAAGAAATCAAAGGTTGGCCAATGACTACCAAGGGTGAAAGGGGTTTTTGCTTAGAGGACATTGGACTTATGTTAATGGTGATGGAATAATTTGGGAAAGTTTTATCAATAATGGCTGTACAACACAGACAGTATTATCAATGATACTAAATTATACCTTTGAAAGTGGTTGAATTGGAGAATGTTTTGCTGTGTACATTTTTGCCAAGATTAAAAATAATAATTACATGAACGAGTACAAGAAAGAAGAAAATCTTCTAAAATTGGTTGTGATGATGATCGTACATCTCTTCTGGGAACTATTGAATTATACGATTGGTGAGGAAGGGCCAGTAAAACTGCTGGAAAAGGGTAAGGTCCTTGCTGAGCTCGGCTCCCTCAGAGGGGAGGGAGGCGAGGGCTGGAGGAGCATCAGAAACGCTCCTGGCCCCCGGCCCTGCTGCCCCCTGCGCACGGGCTGACTCTTCTGATGTACATGCTTCTCTCTCTCTCCGTCTCTCTATCACTGCAATTAAAAGTAGAAAAGCCAACAGATGCCAGTTTTTCTCCTGCACTTTTTTAAAAAGAAGAAAATGACAACTTTATTCTCATGCAGAATTTTTCTTTTCGTGTAGGATCTCGTGTCCATCCAGGTATTGGGTGCTTCACCTGAGTTTAAAAACTGTTCTTCTCAGGGGGAAAAAAAGCAAAAACAATAAAGCCCAACATAGAAATGTTCCAAATAATTAACCAACGTTTTTTTTCATTCTGAGTGGAAAATGAAAAAAAAAATCACTTGGGCAAAAGTCCTGTGTATATAAAAGGAATCTGAAGGTCAAGTGGGACCCTGGACGCCAGCAGCTGTGGAAGAGAGATGGGTGGTCCCTTTGGGACGGGTCAGCGTCATCTTGGACACTGGGGGACAGTTCCACCGAGTTGGCGTTGACTCCCCGACATGGAGCTTCCATTGGGTGTGCGTGTTCATTTTCCACAGGGAGAAAAGGAAAGAAACAGGATGACCTTTGGCTCCACGCAGCGCGGGCGGGCAGGTAGAAAGGTGTGGGAAGGACACCTGGGGAGGGAAGCCAGTCACAAGGGAGGCAAGGCTGTGTGGTCCTGTGTCTGCCAAACGGCCGGAATCAGAATGTGATTCCCAGACACCGGGCAGAGAGCAGTGTTGGCAGAGGCCGCCCAAGATGTCCATGGGCTCCGCTTCAGAGTAATGAAAATTCAATGGCAAAAACTCAGTGAATATAATAAAAACCAATACACGGTGCAATAATGTGACGCAAACCTCAAATCCATTATTAAAAAGCCAAAGACACCTCACTTTAATAAGTGATATCATAAAATTAACTATTAATACAAATGATCTGGTTTGTTATATTTAAAATTTGCCCCTTAAGATAAAATGAGGGCGGGGGGGGCACTCACTTGACCCGCATTACATGGTAAATAAATAAATAATATGGCATCGGTTATAAGAAATCACCCACTATTTCAAGATTCCCACCCACCTACCCACCCACCATGGCGGTATTTGAACATTTCCTCTGTGTGTGTGTGTATGTGACAAGAGCCCTGATGGGGCAGTGCATTACATATTGGGCGGCTAACCGCCAGGTCAGCCCTTCTAAACCACCAGCTGCTCCACAGGAAAAAGATGAGGTACTCTGATCCAGGAAAGACTGGTCACCTCAGAAACCCCTAAGGGCCCTTTTAACTCTTTCCTGCAGGGTCACTATCAGTTGGAATGGATATGACGATAGTGAGTTTGGGTTTTGGAGTGTGTGTGTTGTGCAGAACATGATTATGCATGTGGGCTGACAGGCTAGCCTAAATACCATTGAAATATTCTTGCAAAACAGTTTGGATGGAAAAGTACCCATTTGTGATGACACAAACTGCTGGGACCGGCCAGGGAGTGTGCTGGCAGCGTGACTATCTGCCGAACAAATAAATAAAAATTTCCCAGTCCTAGCATGTGAAGACTCAGAACACCTGAAATCGTCAAAGGTCTCTTTTGGAAATCCCCATTACCCACAAGGAAATGTTATGAATCACTCAAACACTCCATAGCCAGGTGCCATTTAGGGTTGACCACTATTGTATTGCCCTGGGAGACACATACACAAAACTCAGACAACAACCGCTCCCCAAAGTGAAGGTCCCATGGTTGGATTTCAGTGTATGAAGTTGGAAAACCCCATGAAAGCAAAATCTGACCTTTTAAGAAGGTACCATGGTCCGGACAGTGAATTTCTGTGCCAAGCTTAAAATTTTAACAGGAGTGGTAAGCCTTTGGTTTTTACATACTAAATCTACTGTGAAAGTTTCCCGGACAAATCAGTTCCCTATTTGAACGTCGGTACATCCAAGGCTTTGTTAACAGCGGCATCATCAGAGGCGCAGCTGGTTCCTGCACAAGCCGCTCAACTACAAGGAAATCCCACCACGCCTCGCCTCTCGCAAACGCTGTTCCTTCCCTAGCTTCTGATCATCAAAAAACAACAGTCAGGCTTTTTTTTTTTTCCTTTCTCCTTCAACCTTACGAGGACCAATTCTTGGGCACTGGAGCGGATCTTTGGCAATTAGGACATCGAGCCCAAACCCAATCCACAGCCACGGGCTCGGTTGGCAGCCCAGGCGAGCCAACACCGAAACCCAACTGCCGCGGCGCGTCTCCGAGACCGTCGCCGCGAGCGCCTCGTTTTTCGGCCGCAGGACGCCTGGCGGTTTCGAACTGCTGACCTCGGGGCGCGTCTGCACCAGGCCACGGGTCTCCTTCCCGGCCCGCGCGCCCCCCACCCCCCCCCCCGGGGTCTCCGCGGCCGCGCGCTCTGGACGGACCGCCCACTCCGCTCCCGCCGCGGGGTGCCACGCCGTCCGGGACCCTCGCCCGGGATGGCGCCCACCGGGGGGACCCGCGCCGGCAGGCCGGGCGGGATCCCGCGGGGGTCGGGGCCGCCCACCCCACGCCGGCCCCGGCCGCGTCCCGGCCCGCCCGCCTGCCTTGCTTCCCAGAAGCGTCAGGGGGATTTCCCGCCCCCCACCCAGCCCGCCGCCCACGGAACCGGAAAAGCGACCATCTTCCCCGAGCGCGCGGCCGGAAGTGGGCCGCGCCGGCGCCGCACTCACCCTGGAGGAGCAGGGCGCCCAGCATCGCGCAGAGGCCGCGGCCCCGGCCCCGGGCCGCTCGGCTCGGCGGCGGCATCCCGACGGCTGCCCGGGTGTTCGCACACCTGCCGGACGGCTCCCGGGAGCGAGCCAGGTGACAACGGAAGTGACGCAGGGCGTGGCGGTGGGGGGGGGGGGGAGGCCGTGAGAGAGCTTGAAATGCAGATCCCAAGTTGCCATGGGAACCTGGCCTCGGTCCAGAACCACACCTGGGCTTGTTCATTTTCAAGGGAGAGGCGAGGAGGGCTGGCTGCCCCTGGACAGCGGAGGCGGCTCCAGACTTCTCGGGAAATGATGCAACAATCGATAGGGGAGTGCTGATTGTAATTTTATGGGTGGCCATCTGACTGCCTTCCAGAAATTCCTTCACCCCTACCGATTATTGGAGTTGGAAGTGATCAGAATAGATTCCAGTGCAGTTAGTGTTCCGCGAGCCCTGGGAGATTCTGCAGGATCAGTGAAGCCATTCTCTGCCTCCATCTTTGGGGTTGTAGCTATTTTAGGAACATCCAGCTCAGGATCTCCCTGCATTAGGTATGAAATTCCAATGGACAGGATGATCAAATTAGTGCAGCGAGGATTTGTGTCTGTTTCTAGTTGGGGAAGGATGGGTGTCGTCAGGATGCTTGACCTGAAATGCCAGGCAGTGCCCCATCCTTCCGGAAAAGGGCTGGAAAGGTGCCCCGCCCTCAGCATAGTCTCCAGGAAGCACCCAATGTTTAAGGAAAGCCGGGAAGAGACAAAAAGTGTACTTCAGATGTCATGAACTTTCCATTTCTCAACTCCCATTGCTTTTCTGGAGTGCTCAAAGCTGACAGTTTTGTCTATTTCAAGGATAATAACACCACTACCCACTGGAAGGGTCTTCAAACTATGTCTGCCATTGACCCTGCAGCACCCACCCCTCAGCCCCAGCCACCCAGCTGAAAAGTCTAGGTTTTTCTACTCCCCAAACACGAACTACTAATAACCATACCAAACTCACCCGCATCGAGTAGATACTGACTCATCGTGAACCCCTTGTGGGTTTTTGAGATTGAATAGGAATAGGAAGCTCCATCTTTCTCCGGCAGAGAAGCTGGTGGTTTCATGAGGCTCGAGCCATGAGACTCACAGACCAATACATAACCAGCCCACCACCAGGGCTCCTACCAAAACCTTACTGATAGAAACAGTTAACAAACACATCTTTTTTAGTATGTCATGTATTGATAGGTCAGCTTTCTGTGGTCGTTTGGGGCCTGATCCTTCCCCATCTCCTTGAACCAGATATCTGGCTGACCCAGTCCTCCCTAACCTTGCAGCCCGCTCTGCACTCCGTCAGGACCTGGACATGCCTTCAGCCTCCAATCCCCAACTCCTTTACCATAAGTGGGCACTAGGCTCCTGCCCAAGTACCCCAGGGCCATCAAAGAGCAGCCATTTGGCCTCCTGGCGTGACTCCAGTAGCCCCAGAAACCTCTCGGACTGCTGGACTTCACCCAAGCTAGTGCCTCCCCAATAAAACTTTTTTACTATAATTCGGCTCTCATGTCGTCTCTGGCGGTGCCCTACATGTATTACATGTATTATGTACTGCACCCACATAAAAATTGCATTTTCATTGAGATAAAGAGGTATTTCACAAAAAAGCAGTCTTTACATCGCTTCTCGGCCTTGTGGCTAAGATCAAATGTTAAAAAGCCGTTTTCACATAGCTGGTGATAGCTGCAAATGTCCTCTTTTTACACTGGGTTCATTTACCCGGGCACCTGCAGCTGCAGACCTTCACTGATGCTACCTTTCAAGCCATTTGACTTTTCCTCGCAATGTCTTGACTTCTCTTTGCTCCTTGGGAACGCTTCTAGCATCGCCCACGGCACCTGGTTACTCAAGGTTGATGACACCAAGCACAATAGAAAACCTGCCGGGACACTGACTGACGACTTTTTACTGCTCCACACAATGTACAGGAAAGACAACTGCCCACAAGGAGGGGGATGTGTCATTGTTACACATGGTTTCAACCCACAGGTCATTGGACCCGCGTAGTTCAAACTCGAGCTGCTCTTAGGGCAACTGTCGTGTTAACGAGTCCAATCCCCAGCTATCCGGAGCAATGTGGAAGTTGTGTGGATTTATTTTATTTACCCAGTAGTCTATCCATTATTGACTTCTTGACAGTCTGTTAGCAATCCTGTGTGAAGATAAAATAGAGACCCTTCCGTTTTCTACTACCTGCTTTGTCAGAATTTAAAAGTTTTTTACAAGCTGTATAGATAGTTGATAATTCTTTTATTACTAAAAATGTATTTACATGGGTTTTTAAGGCATAATAAAAAATAAATTACAATACAAAAGTACTCTTTAGGAATAAGACACTGAACAATGGGGCCCTGTTTCTTACATCTTGAATATCTAGCCAAAGCACAAACTACAAGTTTGCTGGAAAGACTCCATCGTGAGTGTTTAAGTACTGTGTTAGTCCTACAGAATATCATCTTGATTGTTAGAGTAAACATCCAGTGACAATTTTCAAAGGTTGGATTAGGAGTGAAAATATAAAATGTACGTAGAAGGACTAGAGATTTCAATTCTAAAATTTCATTTCAAGACTAAGTCTTAAAATGTTCATTTTTAGCTAGTAGAAAAAATCAAGTGAGAGATGTTGAGTGAATTTCAGAATCAAGATTCATATGTCAGTTTTCCCTCGGGGGGGGAGGGGGTGAAGATTGGAGGAATATCAAGGTTAAGCATGATTAAATACATATAACTTCTTTGAAAGTTCCTTTTCTGCAGCCCAATCCGTGGATATGGAAATCATCAAACTCCGAAGTTGTTATTTTGAGCCTAAACTTTCAGGTGTTTTCTAACCTTTGCACCCACGCTGCTGTAGCTTAAGTTTGGGAAAACACTGGAAGTGACAGTTTTTAAAAGGCTCTCTTCTTTCTGTGGCCCATTTGTAAAGTTTGCTTTATCAGTACTAGGGAAGAGAGCAATAAAGTCGATTTCTTCAGTTAAAGTAGTATCACAAGATGCAAATGAAGTGGAAGTAACGGAGTGGAAGAAAGTAGTAAAATAGAGGAAAGAACGTAGATCCTTTTTTTTTTTTTTTTCCCCAGTTCTCAGTTCTGGCTCTTCCTCTGCAGAGTTATTCAGCATCGTGATGGTTATTGCTATGGGTGTTTCACAGCCCCAAGTCTTCAGAGTGGCAGTGTAGGACTAGAGAATAGTTCTGTTTAATTGCTCCGTGATTCCAGTCCACAAATGAATACAGACTTTGCTCAATTGTCATAGACATTCACAAAACAGAGAGAAAATGGCAACAAGTGATTCATGATAAGGTAATATTGGTCCATCTGTAAACTCTGAGATAGCCTTTACTAGTGAATTCAGTGATATGATGTGTGCTAGTTAAGCCTTGGATCAAGTGACCAAAAAACTGTCATCTAGAACATTGGAGGGGAAAAAAATCAGTATGACAAGAAGCACCCTGTACCTAGGGAGAGCCTTAGTCATCAAAATACTGTCAAATCATTTTAAGATTGACTGTTAACCCACCAGAACAACTGGGAGATTAAGCTCACTTTTTAATTACAGACTGTGAGGACAAAGGGGAAGGAACTTCACTTTCATGGAAGTGCTGTTTCTAATGAAGCACTGAGTGTGTTAAAGGAAATGTAGCAGGCGAGTTCACGTGTGTCCCATTTGAAGCTGATATAGGTCATAATCTACAGGACTGCTCCAAGGCAAACATCTGGGTGGTGAGTTTACAAAAATTGATGAGTATTCCGAACGTGTTTGCCCTCAGAAGTAAAACCTTCCTTCTGCGCCTGTGTGTGAGTCTGGTGTTATCTGCTTGAGAAGGACCCTACACTGGCGGCAGAACACTCTTGTTTGGGAGCAGATGGCCCACAGAGCGGGTTGGAAGACAAGCCACAACTGGAAAAGCCAAAGAAAAGCTTCCGTTCGCTTCAACTTAGCCTGGAGTTCTTGTTCTTGGACATCTTCGGCTTCCTAAAATAGAAAACAAACGTTTACATGGATCATGCATTTGATAATAGTGCAATAAGAGGACTTGGCATTATGAATTACCCACACGTTAGATCTGATCTCTATTTTGAAGAGAAGAAAAATATTCTTAAGGTCACTTTCTTAATCCCCTTATTTGTATTTTTTCAGAGTTTTCTGTTCATTATTGCACAGGTCCCAGAGTTAGTGTCATCCATGCCTCGACTCTGGGTGCTGTGGGGGGACAAACAGCCAAAGTGCATGGCTGCTTCTGAGAGACCGGTCATTCCAATTCACTCAGCAGTGCCTCGGAAGTAAGTCCTGGTGATCTGCTTCAGAGAAAGCATCCATCAAAAAGCCTGAGGAGATACAATCTACAAGACACCCCCTCCCACCCCCACCCCTAGAGAATTGTCCTCAGGGCCTGAAACTTCTCAACCTGAAACAACAATTAAAAAAAAATATCGAGCCCAGTTCCACCATGGTAAACAGTCTCCTTGAATCAGCAGCCACATGGTGGCAAGTGGGTAAGTACATTGACTGGCCGTGTGACTATGTACTGACTCGGCCCTGTTCTCACTCTCCCTCTGTCTCTGTCATTACAAACATCATCAGATGGACAGAAAAGTGGAAAAGACAGTGCAGTACATGGGGGATTTCTGGGCTCTGTGGTTTTGTTTTGTTTTGCTGAAACTAAAAGAAAATTATAAATAGTCTGACATTTTAACTTTAAGTATTTTTGTAACCACAATACCATTGCCACACTTAATAAAAACCAACAATTTCCTAATATTGCCCCCACTCATAATATCTCCCAGTGGCCACCCCACCCTGATTTTTTCTATCTGGTTTGGTCAAATTAGTTTGGTCAAATTCCAACCAGAGATGGCATGTAATAGTTGACGGTGTTCATCATCTCTAAAGCTTCTTCGCATCTAAATCAGCCATCTTTCTTTCCCATGACACTGACTTCTTGGAGAATCCACTTAAGTTTAAAAAGACAATCACTGGGCAAAAACTTCCTCATGCGAAATGTGAATCTCTGGTTTTGCAACAGAAGCCTTTTTTCTCCCATGCTCTTTGATTTTAACCTTTGAAATGTTGACTGTAAAGTCAACATTTTTAATATAACTCTTAGCATATAATTGTAGTCTAAAGAAATCTCTCTCCATATAGGAGAGTCAGAGTTGTTAAAGGTTAAAAAAAAAAAATTTAAGGTGCATATTCTTGATTTACAACACCCAGAAATCAAAAGCGTGGGCCAGCTTCAAGGAATGGGAGGAATTCTGTATGTATGAAAAATAATCGTTTTTAGGCTGAAAATCTTGACCACCAAAAGCGCACACTACTAAAAATGATGCCATAGTTCCAACAATGAAATGAGAGGAAGCATTCAAGTCAATTCCAAACAGAATGTTGGGACTGTGTCTTTTGAATGGCTCTGTTGCTGCTGTGGTTTGCAACAAAATAATATTGACCCTTTCATTAAATTTTGAGAAATTTTGGCTACATGTTTAGAATTCACTAATCTTCATTGGCTTTCTAATCCTTTGCACAAAACACACTGAAAGAGGAGTTTATAAAAAGTACCGAAGCCTGTTCTCTCTCTGCCCAACCCACTCAAGTTGCATATGGGAAATACCCAACAGCCATGCAAAGTGAACTTCTCATTGGAGATAGACCAGACAGATCTGAAAACTGAGGAAAGAAATTGATTCATTCGTGAGCCTTACCATCTCAACGTGTTCATCAGTTTTCTTCAAAAAAAACAGAAACCTTTTTTCCTTGGTTGAGCCGTTCCTCCTCTTTTCTGTAACAAAGAAGCAGAAACCAAAGGTCAGGTGAGCAGACGGAAGTATGAGGTAACTCCGTCTGCTGAGGTGTACTCTCCCACCTTCAGGGAAGGATTGCGTGTAGCTGGGAGTAGGTCCAAACTTACTGAGGACCATACTACAGATGCCATCTAGCTGGTAATACTCATGCCTCGACATGATTCTTGCTACTTGAATTTTGCTGGTGCTCAGAGGGTAAGCAAACAGAACTTGGCATCTCTGACTTGGGAACTTGGAATATACCATTTATTAGTATCCTACCTCAAATTTTTACTCCTTGTTCAGAAAGTTTGTATTGGCCTAGAAATTCATCATTTATTGATTTCATGATGCCTCACATGATGGGTTAAGACAACAATCGGCTGAGCCCCGGTGGCATAGTGGTTGTGCGCGGGACTGCGGGCCACTGGGCTGGAGGTTCAAATCCAGCAGCAAGACTGGGCCTCCTACTATCACCACCAAAGGGCAGTTATACCCACACACACACACAAAAGACAATAATGAACTCAACCTTTCTAAGACCGAATGGCAGAGCTCATACCATGAAACCCTTAGATGCGCACAGGGGTTCATCTCTGGGACCTTGGATCATGCAATGGTGTCTTAGCTGTGAGGACCAGAGCACAAGCATCGGGTGTCATCTCACTGGCCATCCACCATGTGCTTCCAAGGACACATTCAAAAGAGTCAAAATATAACCCTCAGAATGGGGAAAAAGCCATGGTCGATCATGCAACTATATCTTGTCTAGGACCACTGCCCAAGATATATGAAAAATTCTTGCAGTCAACAACTAAAAAATAGGCCAACTACTTGAGTAGAAATATCTCTGAATAAGATATGTGATGGCCAATAAGCACATGGAAAGGTGCTAAACCTCATTAGTTGTTGGGAAAATGCAAGTCTAAAAACATCAATGAAGTATCATTTCACACCCCCTGGCTGACTCTTGAGGTTTATGGAAAAGGTGGGCACTCATCAGTGTTGACATGGATGTGGAGAAATCGTGATGCTCTTACATTGTTGACGGGAATGTGAAAGAAGGCTGCTGTTTTGGAATAGCTAGCTTGGAAGTTCTACCAAAGGTTAAAGATTCTGCTACCAAATGACCCAGTGAGTCCGCTCCTAGGTATAAATGCACTAAGAGGATGGAGCACCCATGCCATTCAAAAGCTCCACAGCAGCATTATCTATGATTATCTATAATACCCCCAAAGTGAGGGGGAAACTAAAAGCCCAGCTATGGATAAATGGGTAAAGTCAAAGTTTCTCCAGGCATAAAATGGAACTAAGCAGGCTGAGCCCCGGTGGCGTAAGTGGTTGAGTGTGGGGCTGCGGCCCGCGGGCTTGGCGGTTCAAATCCAGCGGCGGCTCTCAGGAGCAGCACTGGGTAGCAGACCACCAGAGGCAGTGGGACTGCACTGGGACCACGACCACCAGAGGCAGTGATGCCCTCCCCCCCAAAAATATGGAACTAAGCGCTGATAAATCATAACATGACTGGACCTTGAAAACACTGTGCTTAATGGAAAAGTCAGTTATAAAAAAAAAGGCCAAGAGACAGAAAGTAGACTAGTAGTTGTCAGGATGGGGGACCTGAGAGGGACAGGGAAGGGCAGCTAACGTGTTTGCAGGAGAGCGGGAGTCATATAAATGTTCTTGAAATTTAGTGGTGATGGCCGCATTAAACTATGAAAAGGATAACGATTCTAATACTTCCTTTTATCTGCCCTCCCCTGTGAATTTGAATTCTTTTAAGTGTTTTTTGTTTGTTTTGTTGTGCTCGAAGAGAACAGCTGTTCAACCAAGAGCCAGCCCCCATCTGCAGAGCCTAGAGTCACCGTGAGGGGTGTTCGGAGACCGCCCCAGAACTCCCCGGCCTTACGGTTTTATCTCCACCACTTTGTGAGCTCTGTCGGCCGACCGCCTCTTCCGGAAATGCTGGACGAGGACCACCACGATGACGACGATGATCATCAGCGCGCAGGCGGAGCCGATGGCCATGGTCAGGAAGTGGATCTCCGAGAACTGCACTAGAAGGGGAACAAGAGCAAGTCAGGCCTCTCGCGAGGAGGCCAGGCGCCCCGATGGCAGCCTAGGCGAATGACCGCCACAAGGTCAGCGATCTGAATCCACCGGCTGCCCTTGGGAGAAAAGGCCTGACGGGGCACCTGCTTGTGTAAAGGGCACAGCCGAGGAGACAACAGGGTGGATTCAGGGGCCCGGTGCCATGGTGCCACCACGAGCCGGGCGCCAATGTGATCGCAGCATGTGATGTCGTCGAAAGATACTGTGGGCATTTTCCTTCTGAAATAGAATCGCCCCCTCTCCGACTCTGCTAGATACAATGTCGAAGTCTTGTATGCATGGAGTCGATTTCCACTCATAACCACCCTCACAAACAGAGTATTGGTCTCAGACCTTACCAGGGCCAGTTTCACTCTGTCCAATAGGGTCGTGATAAGTCAGCACCAACTGGCAGTAGTTTGGTTTGTGTGAGTGTCTCTTAGGCTGAAATCTTTATAGGGACACATTCTCTCTGAGAGCCAAGAGGTGGGTTCAAATCGCTGACCTTGCAACTATCAGCCAAGAGTCTAACCAATGAGCCATTAGGGCTCCGTACAAACGCGTGGTTTGAGGACTACTGCAGCAGTCTGTAGGCAGCCCTCGTGTGGTGTCAAGAAGGGCAGTCACGGCCTCACGTGACCACTCTCAGGCGAGAATCATGCTCCTCCACAGGCCCACGGAAGCTGGAGCACCGGGCCTCAGCCATCTTCAGCTGAATGAGTCCTCCGGAGATCCTGATGCACCGGAAAGCTTGGCACCCACCTGGCACAGGGAGCCAAATGATGGCCCCCTCCCACTCTCACCCCGTTCTCATCCTTGTCACTTCATCAGTCGTGCATTTATTCAAGCGAAGCTCCCAGGCACTGTGCTGGAAATACAGAGCCGAAACAGACACTGCCGTCAGGGAGCTCCCCGCCCCCTGGGAAGACAGACGAGGACGTCTGCAGCTGGTCTAGTGGGTGAGTGAGGGGAGAGGGACTCCGAGGGGAGGGTTCCTAAGTCAGACACTGGTCTGTAACCTGGTCCTCCTATGAGGTAGCATGATTTCTGTTCACACTTCACTAAGCCCCCCTGATCCAGGAAGAGCGTTAGAGCACGGTGGGTCCTGGAATTTCCACCTCAAGCCCATGACAGGCTGTAAAGAGGACCGGCAAACACACAGACTGCATGTCAGACTGCACATAGGCATTTTTTTGTGTGGGAACCAGGTTATCACTTTTCATTAGATTTCATTACAGTGATTACACTTAACAGCCACCGATTTCTTATCTTAGTGTGCAGTTGAAGAAATGGGGGCCCAGAGACATTACTGTATCTTCGCATATAGCATGCCCACAAATCTCGTGCACGCGTATGGACCACGCAGAGCCAACAGAGAAAAGGTAATGCAGGGGGAGGCCGTGCAACTTGCAAGAGAGTTGTTCAGTGTGTTCTCTTTGTAAAATACAGTGCTGCTTTGAAGACTCGCCAGTGACTCCTCCAAAGGAAAGGAGGTAACAATATTGTCAGTTCGTGTCAATCACACTGCAGAGAGTGCTAGGGTTAGACTCCTCATTCTACCAGCTACTACTGAGGATGGCAGAGGACCTGGCAGAGCTTCATTCCATTGTACAGAGGTCACTGTGCATCAGAACCAATTTGACACCTAACAACTACCGTTTACCAGCTATGATTTGGGGGTGGAGCCCTGGTAGCAGAACAGAGTCCATATTGGGGTGCGAACTAGATGGAAGTGAGAGTGATTTGAGGTAATTAGCTCTTTTGAGCCTCATCTAGAAGTCAGATACATTTCTTCCTCAGAAGATAAAATGACAATATTCCTTTTAAGCAACACTTTTCATAGGATAAAGGCTTAAATCCATGGCACTAGTTCCATTATGTGTCTGCATATAACAGACACTTAGTGTGTAGTCTCTATATTTTCAACACCTGGCCTGGGTATCTCAAATGTAGTCACTGCTCATCAGGGGCTTGGGTGTTAACTCTGATGCTGCCCACACTGAGAGGGAGCAGGAAGAAAGGCCTGGAAATCTCCAGGAACATCACTCAGTGAAAATCCCACGGCTCCCAGCAGCCCAACCCTGTTGGGGTCTCCAAGAGTGAGGGGCTGACTGAAAGCAGCAAGTTTCCCTTACATAATCCATAGGGGTGCCCGGAGTTGCGGCGTTTGGCTGTACCTCTCAGCTCATTCGGCCCTCATAATAATATCTTCATCCCACAGGAGGACAAAGAGGTTGATTCCCAGCTGACAAATAGGAGGAGTGACATTACGAGATCTCCGATGATGGTGGGTGTGCCTCAGTCTTCTCTGGCACAGTTTTCCAGGCTGCCCTTTAGAGGTGTGCAAGGAGTCCCTGGCCTTCATTTGGAAAGGATCTGGGAGTCAAAGGGACCTGGGTTCGAGTCCTAAACGAACCCAGTCCTCAGCTTCATAACGTCAGACAAGAGACCTAACCTCGATGAGCCTTAGGTCTTCGTTGGTAAAATGGGGTGTCCAAGGAACAAGAGACTGACGAGACATAGGCAAGGTCAATGAGATGTCAGGTGTAAAACCTCTGGTCATAAGCTTTAGCTCCTATGACTGGTCTTCGCCTCCTGGGGTGGTTGTGAAGATGAACTGAGATGGCACTTTGGACAGTGCCTGGCACAGAGTTAGACGCTCGACAAGTGTCTGTAGAAGGAAGGAAGGAATCAATGGGCCTATTGTCAGCCTCTTATCTGAGCGTCGCTTCCTCTCCCTTTCCCATTCCCTGGGCCATTTTGTAACATTCCCTGGATCCCTTTCCTTCGTTTTCTATTTAACCTACAACCAAACAAAGCCTGTCTTTTTTTAACTTCAGGACTCTGCAGTCTCTTTCTCTCTCTCTC